>JBBPPA010000433.1:0-22542 GCA_038091735.1 Leccinum pellstonianum | reverse complement strand
CACTGACTCGATTTCTCGCTCATTTTCTTGTGTACGCCGATGTGCCGATTTTAAAGGTAGCAACAACGGACTCTTGAATGAATAACTTATTTGGACCCCCAGCGGATTTCGTCTGATGAAAATCGGAGGTGGATTGGCTGCGATAAGGTAACGGGTATAGACGAGGTACTCATGCCCGCTTCGCAGTTATCCCAGCCTCCTTGAGCTTCGCCAACAACTGATCCACGTTTTCCACCTGTCAAAAGCAGAGCCCCAGTAAATCATTGGGAATGATAAGAGAGGAAAAATCGTACCTTGCCACCACCGACGCGTTTTGGGGGCTCGATGACCTTGATGGTCTCCAGACGGGGGGTCAAGTCGATCCCAAGATCTGCGGGAGTTAGCTTCTCGAGCGGTTTCTTCTTTGCTTTCATGATATTGGGCAAGGATGCATATCTAGGCTCTGAAAACCGTCGTGAAACAACCTCACAATATCACATGCGTGGCTATACGTACCGTTCAATCTAGCAGCACCTTGGTCAGCTTGTCATCCCGCAAAGACCTTGGCCCGGATGAATCATGGCTCACCTCAGGTCAGTGGTAATCACGAGAGGAAGTCTGCACTGGAGCTCTTCCAAGCCACCGTCAATCTCTCGTGTAACGTGCGCCACCTTTTGAGCGGGATCGACGTCCACCTTGCTTGCAAACGTTGCCTGGGCCCAGCCCATAAGACCGGCGAGCATCTGCCCCGTCTGGCCCGCGTCGTCGTCAATTGCCTGTTTTCCCATGATGACAACGTCCACAGGCTCGGGCTGACGCTCTATCAATGCCTTGAGTGCCTTGGCGACTCCGAGCGGCTCGGGGGACGCCGCGGACTCGGGAATCTCGACGTGGACGGCGGCGTCGGCGCCCATGGCGAGCGCTGTCCGGAGAGTCTCGGACGACTTTGGGGGACCGATGGTGACGACCTTTATGGACTTGACGACGTCCTTGAGTCGTTCGCGTATCCGTACGGCTTCTTCCACCGCTGGGGAAACGTTACTAGTTGGTGTGGGCAAGATACGAAACACGCACCTATTTCATCGAACGGGTTCTGTGTTGTGTGGGGTTAGGAATGGAACGAGGATCCTCTCCGGTTGTCTACGGAGAAGCTGAGAGAGACGCACCATCGAATGTTTGACGTTGAGGTCGATGCCGGTGTGCTCGGGGTTGACCCGGATTTTGACAGCATAGTCGACTGCACTTGGAAGGGAAGGGGAAGTGAGCAGGATGGAGAGAGCAATGAAAGCTTGCATTTACCGCTTTACGGGTACGAGGATGTTGAACAGGCGGATTGCAGACGGTCTCATCCTCGGGCGTGGTGGTCACAACTATCGGAACTCGGAACTCGGCAGAATCTAGTCGTGATTTCTCAGAAAGTACATATCCACATGTTGCCATCAAAGCCCCGCAATCACAGAAGTAAGTAAAAAATTAAACAAAAATAAGGGAAAAAAACGAAAAGCAATGTTTGATTAGTTCAGCTTGTCCTTGTAATTCAATAAATAAACGATAGCAGGAAAAAAGGTAGAGGTAGATAGATAGTAGTAGTATAAAGACGAACTGCGAGCAAAGCCACTGCGTTCAATGGGTATTCTTCGCAGCAGCCATCAGTTTTGAGAACATGGAATTGCTACGGGCAAGAAGCTCCAGAGGCGGTGCGTATTCAATGGGCACACCTTGCTCCATCACCAACACTTTGTCGCACTCATCCAGGATTTTGTCGCTCAGTCGGTGAATAACACTGAGGATGGTGGCTCCAGGGCAGCTCCGCCGCATCGCCTGCTGGATGAACACGTCGGCACCAGAATCGATCGAACCCATCGCCTCGTCCAAGAGCAGGATGTTTGGGTTCCGTAGAATGGCACCTGCAAGACACAACAGCTGGCGTTGGCCGACAGAGTAGTTCGACCCGTTGTCCTCCACAATGGTGTCCAATTTTAATTCTTGCGAAGCAACAAATTTCTTCAGACCGACAAGTTCAAGCGCATGCCAGAGCTCATCGTCTCCATGCTTGCCATCGAAATCGAGAGCGGAGCGGATCGTGCCCGAGAAGATGAAGGGATCTGCAAATGCCGGAGTTCACTTCGTGATGTATCTGAACCACACTGCCGTCGCTTACCTTGAGGTATCACCTGCATACCACGACGCAAAGTCAACACGCCGAGGGACTTGATGTCTAACGCAGAAGATGAGACAAGACTAACGATCTAGATCGATTACCCTTACCTCTGCCATCGATTTCCACTGTACCATTGCTGGGCTCGATCATGCGGAGTAACAAAGACAAGAGCGTGGATTTCCCGGAACCGGTGCGTCCGACGATGAAAACAGTCTCTCCCGGATTGAAAGTAAGGTTGACGTTGCGCAGGACACGCGTGTCGGCCTGGGAGTGATATGCGGCATCGATGTCACGCAGAACAATCTTACCACGCGATGGCCAGGTCCCTTCGGCGGGGTCGGAATCAAGCTGTGCGGGATCTTCCTTGGGAAGCGAGGTGGTGTAGTGCATGAGGCGTTCGACAGAGTTCATCTAGAAATGGATGAATCAATTCAAACACTGTACAGAAGCCGCTCAAACAAACCTCCGCTTCGACGTTGGCGGCACTTCTAAGGAGCAGGTTCATGATATAGGTGAGCGTTGACGCATATGTCAATGCCAGTGCGAATTGAGCGCTGTTGCCGACCACCTTGGTGTGCGCAAGCAGGACAAGAACAAACACGATCGACGAGGACATGACTTCCAAGCGAAGGGTAACCCAAATTTCTGACCAGACCGTTAGACATGTCGAATAACGTCGGAGAAGCAAACACACCAGCATGCATCCGTAAAAAAGTAGGCTTGTTGCTCGAGTCCAAGAGACATCCGACCGCTTTCTCAAAGTCAGCCTCACGTCGGTAAGCCATGATGGTTGGTATCCCGTCCAATGTTTCGTTGATGCGAGACTGGAGTGGGCCGCGACCAGTAGACTCAAGGCGTTTGAGTTCCCGGAGGGAGTGACGGTCGAACTTCAGCACAAATCCAGGAGCGCGATGACGGGTCTTCTGCGTCCGTTCGGAACGCTGGACGGAGCCATAAGATACGTTGACGTTCCTTAATACGACGACGGGCTTTCCGTTATTCTCCATTTGTTTTGCTGATGTCGACGAGGTTTTTCGAGATAGCCGCGTCTTCTTCAATCTTGAGGAGTCGTTGCTTCTCGAGGATCTCTTCTTTGGTCCCAGTAAGAATCTTGCCGTCGGAAACCAATGCGAGATGTGTAATCCAATCCGGCACGGGGTCTTGCATCCTAAACCCATTGATAATCCTGGGGTGATGCGCTTCTTGAAGAGATTTGAGGAGAGACAATAAGATGGGTCGACTGTTCACGTCCAGGCCCGCTGCGAAGTCCGCGTCAGCGTCACAGAAGCCGCTCGAGCGCGGCAAACTGACTTAGAGGCTCGTCGAGGAGCAAAAGCTCTGGTTGATCGAGTATAGCTTTTACGATGCGTGCCTTGCGGGTCTGCCCGTTGGATAGCGCGACCAAAGGTAGATCGAGGAGACGTGACAGGTCCAAGTTAGCGGACAAATCATCAAAGATGGCCCTTTTCACCCTGTCCGCAGAGTGTTCTTCCGGTGTCTTTGTTACCTGTCTTGTGGGTCGAATGTTCAAGAAGTCGTACTCCCGAAACATGCTCTCCCGGAGGGTGATGCGGTCTTCCTCCCAGACGGAACCGTATCAAGCGGTATAGTCATAAAATGCACCCCCTGCCGAACTGGGCCTGTGAGCAAAGGAAACCAAAGAAACAGCCGTATGCGGGTCTCTCGGCGAGTCGGATAAGAAAGGGAAGAGTCCACCAGGAGGGGGAGGCGAGGGAGCGATTCGCATGTGTCCGCGCAGCGTCTGCGCGTAAGACGTCAACATTGTCGCCGGTGTCCGGACGATGTAACTTTGCACGGTACCTCCAGCGAGCTGTCTTTTGATTGGGCCCACGCCCTATGATTGCCCAATTTTGACCCTCTTCCACGGTCCATGCGACATCACGGAAGACGGGTGCGGCCAGGTTGGAGTCCCCAAATCGGTATACGTTGGATCTTGGTATGTGGATGAGTACATTCTTTTGCCACTAGAACTGGTGAAGGGCCTTTTGAAGAAGATGGCGCGGGAACTTTGTCTGAAACAAACGGTCCGAGTTTGACATGAAGATCGACACAATGGCGTACAGTTTGTGCGGGTGTGATACCGAGGGCTTCAACAGCGACCACATCTTGGCCAAAGACGCGACTGGTACATTGTTAATGGATGACCGCAAATCCGAGTTCTTGGCACTTTCGGAGTTATCCGTGTTACCTCCACCTGCTGTAGAGAACTATCATGGGATTCTCCGATGATGCTGTCGCGGCGTAACTCAATGGGACTGGTGCAGATAGGGCAAACTTATCTCCTGCATTGAATCAATACGTTCAACTTCAAGTTAGTCGAAACAGTATGTATATAGTTTCGCTGCGCGAAATGGGAAATTCAATTTAGTCCCCCACTAGTAAGCCTATTTGCAGGTGAGTTCGCACATGCCATGCAGGACTCGGAGATCCCGATGTGAAATAGCCGGAACACACAAGCACCTTAGCGCCATCAGATAAAATAAATCGCATGTGTAGATGGGTGAAAGGAGAAAGTAGATTGCAATTTGCGAGCATGGTAACAATCTTAATCCAAAACAAGGAGGCAAATGCGAGGTCGAAGAAAAATGCTCGCAATAAGAGACCGAATGTTTTGGAGTGACACAAACCGGAGAAACTCAACGGGGCTCGAGCGCAGCCCTTGGGGCAACAAAGCCTTCTCCCTCGCCTTGTTGAGAGGGAGCAATTTTGTTCGCATCCGTATGCCTATCGCCACTTGCTTCGAGTGCGCTTGCTGCTCATAGGGCGCCCACCCAGACCACTCCGAAAACCCGTCCGGGTCATAGCAGGACGAACAGACGCAGGGCCACTGCTCACTGAAGCGGAACGCGTGCTAGTCGTTCCTCACTCACAAGCTTGCTCGTCAGCGTACAGAACTGATCCATAGCAAAAGGACCCAGAGCAGCACCTGGCTCGACGCCGAAGTTGCCTGAAATCCCAAGTCCGACAGAACTTTGGCGAGCGGCTGGGGATATCGCGCTTGTGGGCGGGCGATGACGTCTTGAACCACCACGAGCCATACTGAAGGTTGACTGATCCATGGGTTTGATACCCAAGATGTCCAGCGGTGGGAGTTTAGGTGGCTTTTCCTTGCACAGTTGCATAAACTGCATGAGGAAGTCGCGGTCATACCTGTAGCAAGTTGAGCACAATTTACAAGAGCAATGATACTTTCGACAAGTAAATTTGCCGTCCTTTGCGTCCTTGTTGAGGTCCTCCCTAGGGCTTCTGACGCTTTCTGGGTACTCAATGTCCTGAAGTCGCTCGATATTTCTTGCTGTCACCAACACAGAGAGATGTAGAGACATATCCTCTGCCACCGCACCGATGTCGGGGGAACAGGGGCAATGTCTCTGGGTCTCTGAGGGCGGTACTATATCCGACCTGTTTGACACAGCATGGGTTGATGGGCGCATGCGGGATGATGGCTCCAAGCCCCGTACACACTGACTTTAAGTATCCCATAAGCTAGGACCTCTGACACCGCTTCCCCGCATCACCGTTGCCTCATGTCCCCCGGACGCCCTAGTGGCGGAGGTCCACGGCAGATGGGCCCAGGCGAAATACGAAGACAGGTTGCATCGTTCACCGATCGAGAAGAAGGCCCGGTAGGGAAAAGTCCCTGATTCGAATTCTAGTACTGTCGAGGGCCGAGCTGTGTCGGTTAGTACGCAGACACGGGGTATTATCCCGATACATCCATCATGGGCACTTGCCGACGAGCTATTCTTCAGTAGCTGAAATTGCATCAGCGCAGTGGGATAGCCGGCCATGATGAGAAATGGACGCTCTGCCTATCGACTCGCCAAGGAATATTAATCAGTGTTGCCAGGACATGAAAAATGGCTGCTACCTACGATTCGAGAATCGCTGTTCGATCGCTCCCATTCAATTAGTGAAGACATTGTAGGTGAGCAACTGAGCGGAAAGATCTGCCAAGCGTTGGTTGACGTGTTCGGGCATAGCCGCATATAGGACCTAGGACCTCTCTTGTTACTGAGTCAGATCACCGCACGCGAGCGGGAGAATGAGCACGGTGAATTCCCACAGACAAAGAACAAAGATACGTACGATCCGACTGCGCCTGCTCCACTGCTTATGAATGCCACTTCTCCCTTCAGATCACCCACCGTAAGTTACACGTACGCGCGATCGTCGGCACGACTCACCTTCTTTGCGTGCGCATACTCCTTCCACCCACAGTACGCCGTCTGACCTATTCGGCGAGTGAGTTCCATGCCATTCCCCCTTCGTACGATCATGCTTACCTGGCATACCAGCAGCTCCTACAAACACGCTCCAAGCGAGATCGTAGTTGTTTTCGATCTTTCTCACGCGCTCGACTTGCCTTTGTACCGAGTACTCTTCAAAAGCTGCTTCGTATTTAGGTACTGAATGGGGAGCGAATCACGATTAGACCACTCACGAAAAACGCCATAAACGTGATCGCCAGCCTTGAAAGCTGTATTTTCAGAACGAACGACGACGCCTACACCGTAATTTTCAAGCCTAGTAGTAGAACATTCAAAAAGAGGTGATGTGCAGACAGGGGCATGACACGCACGGCTGTCCAAGTTCGAAAGCGGCCTGACCAAACCCGCAATCAATATCAATTCTGCGATGCCTGTGTGACTGCGAAACATCATCCATGACTCACGTTGTACGACTTGATACTGGGATCTCTCATACGGCCCCTCAGGTACGGATCTATCGACAAGACCAAGGTTTTGATGAGAATTCCGCCATGCAGGGGCACGTTGTCAAGGTCGATCGTCTGGCTTGCATCGTACACCACTGTGCGACCTGGGATGGGATAGCCTGTTCGAGTGACGTCATCAGACCCGTCCGCGCACCGAGCACGTCCTACCCACCCGTCGGGACTTCGTTGAAGATGAGGCGAGCGTTTCTGGTGGGAGCCATGAGATTGGAATGCAAAGTTATGGAGAAGAGGAGGGGTACTGAACCATGTGTTATATATATCCTCCTGAGCTTCGTACCGCGTCATCATTGCGTGCATAGTCACACCGACAATGCGACTTCCCAAGCTGACAAGCGCTGACTCACTGGCAGCACGATCATTTAGCCCGAAGCGTGGGCCGACCTGGCCGAGTGCCCGAGATTCTGACGAATGCTACTTCCACACTCAGTGTGCCAGTGAGTAAAAGACACGGAATTAACTATCTATAAGTAAGCAAGACTGTTGTGGAAGTTGGAAACCTGGAGGAATACTAGCATGATGGCAATTCTGTTCATGCAAAATAAGAAGGATCTTCATTGAGTAAACAAGATACTCGGAACCAGTAAACTAAGTAACACCGGGATGCACAAGTGTAGTGAGATTAGGTACCTACTCTAGCGCACCAGCCTCAGGGCCCCTACTGGAGAGTCATAGGGAGTTGGATCACAAACTTCTATAAGTATGGAGACACTGGGTCCTTCAGAAGGATTTTGAATGCTTCATCCAAACTTTGAAGGGGATCCGAGTCCTTTGAAGTTTCGATGAAAACTGTGTTCTTCAACGCGATTATGCACTTTTTGGCCACCTCCCAATTCCGTTCATGTCCTTCACCTGCTCGGAGCGTCAACTCCCGGATCTTGCTACCCAAAAGACCAAGCTTTTCTTTTCTGCATCCAGTAGCGTCTACTTTCAGCCATTGATCGAACGGTCCGACCCACAAAGGTTGCCTTTATCATACCGAAGTACTATCCACATCAAAACCCAAATAAATGATTCCACGTCGTGTTCATACGAATGTGGTATTTCACCCCGAAGCGCCCTGTCTTCGAGGAGCGCCATCGCCATAAATGGGATGGTGCCAGTGTGTTCGGTTGCAGGAACACTCCCTTCAGTCGATGCGAGGTCGAAGTCATTTAGGACACCGACAACCTTCCCCTCCGCATCTTCATGGTACATGAGATTTGAAGGGCTGATGTCTCGGTGATGGACTCCGTTCCTCCACAGGGCAAGGTGGCCTGGATTCGAGAGTAAACAAAACCATCCAACTCCAATCTACCAACAGAAAATCCAAATGACACGCACACTTCACTGTCTCCCACCATGCATGCAAGAATTTGTCCCCAGCAAGTTCGGTGATCGGCCTGAGCCTTCGAAAGACAATCATGTGTAGAACACGAGCCCCTTGAGTCTTCAAGCCAAAACGCTCCCGAATCCTTACAGTAGAGGCATCTTCGAACACCTTATGCCACAAGAACTCCGGAACGTGTCCTTTCACGTCGTCGTTGTGTTCTGCAATACTATACACCCTCCGCAAGATGTCAGGCTCGCTCATGCGCACAACCTCTGGCCAGAAAACCTTGACAACCAGATCGTCCTCCTTGTCAGACAGACTCCTGCTCTTTGCGGAGAAGATATTAGTAGCTCGGCCATTTAGACCAAGATGTGTGATGTGTCTCTGATCTGACAAGTCAAGCGTGATAGAGATATCATCTTCGCCCGGGTCATTCGTGCTGCGAAAGCTCGCCACGTGATATCCTGGACGGTGCCCAAAATCGGGGTCTATATGGGGATTCAAACCCCAGTGTCGATTCTCGAATCGTTGCATTATGAGGAGTAGAACGAGGAACCGGGGAAGATCGAGAATGAAATTAAAGCCGGAACATTGAATAATGCCCTGTCGATCATATCGCCAAAGGTAGAGGACATCACCTGTTATGGCATAGTAGGTACCAGGAAAACGCACTGCCATCAAGGAGATGAATACCTACCAACAATAAGCAGCCCAAATGCATGTAGTCGAGCAGCATGATTAGCAAACATTTCTGCTGCGTGATAGTAACCAGTTCCAGTGATGTCCGGGTGGCCATTTCTATGCTCAGACTTTTTGCGTTTTGATTGAGATCGATTCGGGTGATCGCCGAGATGGTCAGAAGTCCTTTTATGACTCCATTGGACTAGGAAAAAAGGATCATCACTAGTAGCATGGAGTGAATGTATTAAAGAAGTACCCACTGCCAGGTTCGAGACCCGGGGGAAGCAGTCGAGGATCGGCGCCAGACGACACTGACCTGGCTACTAAGAGTGCATCCGGGTCTGGCTCGTGACTCAGACTGAGATATGCATGTTCTTGAGGTGGGGTATATTGCTGCAAAGTATACGATATTGGAGGATCTTCCAATTTGTTCTTCGGTGTCAGGAAATCCACAAACGTGCGAACGCTGTGCCACTCGAACTGTTTTGTTGGACACTCCATCTTGAGGCCGTCTGAATCGGATACAATGACAACATCCGGTTTACACTGGGAGCCTGACCTTGGTGGCAACGCTGGGTCGTTGAGATGAAAGCGGACCGCAGGGGCATCATGATTTGCAGGTCGGACGTGTTCAATCTGGAGCTCTTGCAAAAACAGAAGCGCAACATTTGCTGCTTTCACAAAAAGAGGGTATGATTTCTGTTTCATCTCGATGTGTTTTCTGGAGCTGTATGAACCAAATCATTCTACAGGGCCATCACGACAATGTGAAACCATACTATTCTGCAATATGATCCTTGATTTGGTACGACTTTCCCTTGAGGTTCTTATTTCTAGCCTGGGCCACACCATTGCAGATAGGAAGGACTTTCTTCAGACAATCCTCGAATAAACATGTCTTGCGGGATCCGTCGAACCACTCTCGCGACTTGTTAGCGCAATCCATGAGGAGGTCCTTCAGCATTTCATCAACAAAACACTGTTCAAACTTTTCAACGTCTTGCATGAAAGTTGCTGAATCAGTATTTGTGGTGGTCACATCGATTGGGTCAGAAATCGAAGAGGTTAGTGTCGATGAGGCGCTGTCCATGATGCAAAACTCGGAGAGAGTTAGGAGGATGCATACATCCGAAATTACATAACTCGGGAAACGCCGACTCGGAAGCGGACTTCGACTAATCTCTTCTCGGCTAACCGAGCGCTCCGAGACCACAGGACAGCAGAGAGACCCGTCGGCCTGAGTCTTGGCATAAATAATTCCTATTACCTTGCTAGCCTTTTGGACCAGGTTTCTGCCTAACGCCACCGGTGACCCAATGGTTGCTAACGCCAGCAACGTAACGCATAACAGGTCAGTTGCGACTAACTCGCCGGAGTCAGGGGGTAGACCGGTTGCATCACAGACGCCTACAGTGTTTCTACTTTGAATAGAACGCAAACAGATTTGCTATCTACTGCTCGATCACTTGTTTTTTCTCGGTGGAGAGTCACCCCAGCCACCTCCCGACTTAACTCTGCCTTGAAGTGCTCGACGTGCCAGTGGGATGCCCGGCTACGTCGTGTACTAGTCGATTCTTGGTTCCAACCTCGATTCCATCTGTATCTCCTCGCCGTCCCCCATCCCTTCGTTTTGTCGGACTTCGTCCGCGAATACCATCATCGTCCCATCAACACCGCGGACGGACAACGTCGATAAGCCGAATCCAGTATCGATCCCCCCACCTCGCACATCTCGTGCGAACAGCTCTCGCACGCTAATGACAAACCGAGGGATCAGTGTATACACGGGCACAAATTGGATGATGATCAATGGTATCATCTGCCACCCGCTCTGGAGAACTGCCCATACGCTCAACATACTGATGAGGTTGAGTAGGACGAAGCTGTGCCCATGAAATCAAACTTAGCATGCTTGACCACGAGAGCGGAGACTGGAGGACATACACAAAGAAGTAGACGACGCCCTGGGTGGCAAACAAGTTCATGTACCGGTGTAAAGATGCTAAAAGCCCTGGGTATAAGTGGACTAGTAGGTATCAGGGGTTTGCCTGGCGAAAGGCTCGTCCCTAAAGAGGTTCAGGGAGTCCGGGAAGGTTCGTCGACGGAGGGAACAGCGTTGAACAGGTGTCTGATGGTAGTCCGGAGGTGTCGAAGACAGCCCGGTCGTAGTCCGGTGTGACTGGCGGTAGTCCGGTCGTGTCGGCGATGAGAAGGACGGTGAGGAGGAGCTCCGTATTGAGCTATGAGGTGACGAGGAGCGGTCGGAATGTAGTAGTAGCTGCGTGGGATCCGTACATAGTATTTTCCAAGTCAATACAAAGTCTTTATAGTCCCGGGCATATCCCGAGACTGTCTAACGAGTCTAATGTAGATATATGAAACCGTAAACACAACATAACAAAAGTAAAAGAAAACTGAAGAAAAGACCGGGGCTCGCCGGCCGGTGTAAGGGTAGTCCGGTACTACAGGACTAGCGGTACTCCGAAAAGAAGGGACCGGACTGCGTAAGAACAGACCGGTAATCGATAGGAACGATGGGAAGGGGATCTGAAATATGTAAAAAGGAGGGTTTATGAGAACAGGGCCCTACTGGGCTCTACACCGGTTGATTTGCCACCCCTTTGTCAAGCGATGCATTTGAAGTGCTTGCCTCACGAATTGGATGATCGCGAGTGCGCATAACACTGCACTATACGTCATCTGCAAAGGGACAGCCACATCGGAGGATATCCAGCTGGGTATGGTAGACTCCAGTGCACACTGTGAAAATCCCAGTGCGTGGATCACGACCGCTGTGCAATGACGAAAGGGTATTAGACAGCTGGTGAGCGCAGTATGCTAATCAGCTGGCATCCACATACCCAACTGATTCTTTGGCTCGCTCATGATAACAACGGCGCCAATGGTAACCACGATCTCCAGAAAAAATAGCACAAGGAGAATTGCGAGGATTATCGTCGATCGGCTGTACATTGCCCATATGCGAAGCATCATCAAGACTATAGCCAACGTCACTTTTTTTTTTCTGGTGCATTACACAACAACTCACAGTCAGCAATACCAAAAAAATATGAGGTATGTCCACTCGTGGATAACATTCAGTATGACACCTTGAGATCGTGATGAGTACGGTGGAGAGGGGAAGAATCGGATGGGTGAACTCACAACTAAGCAGTAAAGGAGATTAGTTGTGTTGAACACTTGGCAACTCGAGAAAGCACAAGACACTTACATCTATGCACATTTCGGTAAGCCCATCAGTAGCAGTACCGGCGGGGAAAATACCTTTGCAGAGCTACTAGGTATGAAACTAGTTCCGACTTGTTGCATCATGGTTTCATCCGTCTCGCGTTCAACTCAAATAAAAACGTACCGAGAGATATTGTTCTAAAGAACCACATGATTCATGAATTAGCATTCATTTTATGTCTTGCAACAGTCTAACTCACATGAAGGCGCAGAGGCCAGAATAACGAACCTGCAACAATGATTAGCTGACCCCAGTCCCTGAAAAAGTTTGAAACGAACGAGAATGAACATTGTGGACACAAAAGTCCAAGGTTTACTCTGTAGTCCTGTCAGAAATATCTTGGCGTTGGACAAGTTCCTGTAGTACTCACCCAGATGTATTCTATCTATGTAGACGAATTATCACTGGTGAAATCTTTGCGAATAACGGTGGGGACTCAAGATACCTCTTTTGATAGCGTAAGGACTGAAAGTGACTTGAAGCTGAGTGCATGCAATGGAACAACTTCTAAACTCACCATAATCATATCCCACAGCAGTAATGATAGCAACTGTGGCGGGTTTTGTTATTAACCTGGCAGCGACGATCGGGGATGATCATACCAATCACATAGTTATTCTGCAGAATATTGATAGCTGCCTGCTGAACGCTGGAGGACATGGTCTTTTTTAGTAGGTGTGTAGAATGGGAGGGATTGAAACTGCCGAACAGACAACACCCGCCGAACTGTTGCCTGCTTTTATCGTAAGACGACTCCACAGCGTTACGCGCCGGTACCCATTCAAACATCCGGTATTTACATAAATGAATTAGAACCCATAAGACTGGCCTTTTTCCAACTTCGAAACATATAGTGTGTTTCATTGAGATGCCGCACAGCGCGATGGGTAGACTTGACACTGAAGTTTTCCCCGTAGTCACCTTGATAGTATGCAGTGTGTAGATGAGTCGCGAGTCCAGGTAGATTATTGAGTGGAATCGCGCCCATGTTATGAGAGCTATGTCTGATCAATCGATCAAGGGCGAGGCAGATTGATTTTGGCGGCCCGGTGTAAAGTAGATAGAAGCCCTGGGTGGATCTAGAAGGGTAGTCCTGCTAGTCCGGGGCTTAGGAAAAGAAAGGGGGTGAGCGATGTGTTCGCTCCTGAAGGGATTCTGGAAAGGGGATGGATTCTGAGAAGTCCGGATGACTAATCCTTGCAGGCCGGTCGAAGTCCGGTGGGCTCGAGGGTGAGCAGACGGTAGTACCGGTAGTCCGGTTCGAGGACGATGAAGAGAAAGAGAAGGGAGAAGGTCGGAATGTCGGCGGGACGTCTCGTCGAAGGCGTTAGAGGTCGGTCGGTAATGTTACTTCGATAGTAACAGTGGGCTGTCAAAAGCTCCATTCCATGTACCTAAGTGACATTCTTTTATAGTCCGGGCATTCCCGGACGTTTCAGACGAGTCTTCTAAACTACAAGGGGATATGAAAGGAGTCGGAACTCCGATGGAACGCGGTCTAGATCGACCCAGGTACAAAATAGAAGCCTGTGATATAGATACCGAAAAACTCCGGAACCGGTCGATAAGAAGAAAAGAAGAGAAAGACGGAAATGAAAAAGGGGTGGGAAAAGGTTACATAAGATCAAATAGAAGGTACTCAAATTGCAAGGCAAGACCGGCCGGAGAACGCATGTCCGGTATAGTCCGATATGTCGGACAACCGGTCTGCGTCGAGATAGAGGGAAGGGAGGACCGGTCTGTGGATTAATTGCCCGGGGGTGTGTTAGCGACGATCTATAAGGTTGTGGAAAGTCGATATATGAGTGGATATGAACATAGAGATATGTGGATCTCTACATCCGCAGGGGACTTAGCATTCGACTGTCCCCAGTCGAGTCCACACGCTTATGTAAGAGCGGAGTTCGAAAATCTGTGGACGCGGTATAAGTAGCGGGCCGTTGTGGCACGTCTTGTCTTCCACATCTCTCCTTCTTACCACCATCCACTCGATGTCTACCTCGAAACCCCCAGTCCTCTCACGCGCCGACCGGTTCCGCGCTCAAGCAGCAACCGGAGACGCGCACCGGAGACAAGCCCGTGAGGCGTTCAAGGCCGCCGTCATACGCGTGGAAGGCGAAGCGCAATGCATACCGGATGATACGGAGGAGTTGGCTGAGGAGAAGGAGCAGTGGCGGCAGAGATTCGGGGAAGCAATGGTGAGTGGGACGGTCTTCGTGAGTAGGACGTAGCTGAATGGTCTTCGCAGGACGCCCTGGACAAGGCGCAGACGGAAGCGTCAGCCCTACAGCTGGACACCGAGATCGACGACAAGGTCCTGGCTCTGATGGAGGAGGCGGAGAAAACGCAGAAGGAGTGGGAGGCGAGAGAGATCGAGTTATCTCAGACGCAGGGCACTGCGATAGACGTCGAGGAGAAGGAGGAGCAGGCGGTAGGGGACGCACTCCAGGTGCCGGTAGTCGGAAAGTCGGCGGTCTCGTCCGATGCGCAATCGGTGGCGTCGTCGGGAAAGGTGAGTAAGCGGACTAATCAGGTTTTTCAGTGCTAACCGGTCTACAGCGTTTGCGTGACGAGGATGAGGATGAGGCAGACGGCCCGGCTCCAAAGAAGAAGGCGGCCCCCTCTGCATCCGGTGAAGATGCGGTCAAACCGCCCTGCGACTCCTGCAAGAAGGCGGGGACCCTCCTCGAATGCAAGGTCACGAAGTCGGCGGCGTGCGCGCGCTGCTACCGGCTGAAGGGGAAGTGCAGCTGGGCACAGGGAAGGAGTGGTCCTAGAAAGCGGGGAGCGGTAGAGGTAGTGGTCCCGTTGACCAAAGGTGAGTCCGGTTCGGTTAGGTGGAGTAGCTCAGCTAATGATGTGACAGGTGGCAAACCGGTCCGAGCGGTGGCGAAGGCTGGGTCGAGCAAGACGAGCTCGATCGTCATCGCCGACGACGAAGACGACGACGAGGAGGAGGAGGAGGAGACACCGGTGAAGCGCAAGGGGAAGGCAAAGGCAAAGGGGCGAGAGGTGGTGGTGAAGCCGACCGGCCGTGCGGCCTACTTCCGCGAGCGAGACCGGATCAGCCGGGAGATGAACGTGCTCCATGCCCGTCTTTTCCAGATCCGGGCATCTCTACGAGCCATGGACGTTGAGCACGAGCAGGTGCTGGCGGACCTCAACGGACACCGGCTGGCTCTGGAGGACCTGGATCCTTTCGAGTAAAGTAGTCCGTCCGTCTCCTAAATCGCCTGTAAGGTATCTCGTAGTCCGAATCATTTGTCCGGTCGATAGAAAGGAAACGAAAGAAAAGAAAAGAAAAGAAGCAGAGAGAGAAACAGAGAGAGAAACGGAGAGAGAAACGGAGAGAGAAACGGAAAGACATGAGAGACGAATGGACAGAGAAGACCGAGGCGGGGTACCGCCCGACTTGTCTTCATCGATCAGCTGTCTTCTTCTATGCCTGCTGGTGGTGCCTCTATGTGGCCGGTGGAGTCCGGTGAGAACGGTCTGATCGGTATCGAGAAAACGGGCGCGGTGCCTCAAGGCGCGTTGGAAGTGAAGTGAGTGATATCGAGATGTATGGAGACACGAGAGAAAAAGAAAAACGGACTGTCTGTTTTTTTTATGATGTTTCGGACTGTTTTATATATGTTCTGTATGGTTTCGTTATGGTCTTTGTAGAGCAAGAGAGAGTGAGAGAGTGAGAGAAATCTCCGGTCGAAGCCCGGGGTAAAACGGACTATCGTTGGCGGTATGGGGGTTATGAGACCGACAGGTCTATTCTTGGACATCGTAGTCCGTATCTTCTTCTGCCGGCTCTTCAACATCTTCTTTAGCCATTTTGTCCAGATCTTCATCGTCAAGACCTGTTAGTTCAGTTGCGGGAATGGATGAGGTGAAGCGAGGATAGTATGGGACGAGACGAAAGGCTGCGTAGCGCAACTTGGATACCGCTCCATTTAACTCCGCCAACAGGTACGAACCTCCGGCAGTCCGGCGAAGGACGACCATTGGCCCGATATACCGTGGCTTCGTCTTCCGGTTCAGTTCCTTCTCTATGCGCGTATTCCGGACTAGGACTAGACTTCCTGCGTGGAAGGCAAAGTCCTTGATTCGGCCTTTGAAGGCGGCGGTGAAGTGTTTGATCGAGTCGAAACGCGCTTTGAGAACGCGTTCTCGAATCGACTCCAAGTCCTCCTGTCGCATTTGTAACTGGCGAGCACGCCAGGCGATCAGTCCGGAAGTGGAGTGGGGATCGTCATCTAAGAGGGGAACGAGAAAGGTTGCTTCGGTGAGATCAAAAGGGAAGAGGGGTTCTACTCCGTGAACCATGAAGTAAGGAGATAGACCGGTAGACCGGAGTATGGTTACTCTCTCGGCCCAAAACACGGAGTGAGCGGCAAAATGCCAGCGAGACTCCCCCTCCGGGGTACTTTTAACGATGGCCTCCCGGACATCGAAATGACGCCGTTCGACGATTCCGTTGGCTTGAGAGTTGTAGGGGGAGATGCGGATGTGACGGATATGGTAGCGATCGGCGAGAAGATCGAGTGCCTGGACGAAGGCAGGGCCATTGTCGGTGACGATTTCGGAGAGAGGGCCCCAACGACAGAGGATATCCTCAAAAATGAAGGAGGCGAGGGCGGTCGCGTTTTCGGCACGGAGCATCCTCCACTCAGGGTATGCAGTGAGGGAGCACCGGGCCTGGACGATATACCGATACCCGCCAGACCGGGGCATCAGCATTGTGTCGATGTGAACTTTGCGGAATAGACCGCCGATGACCGGTACAGAGGGGGGGATATGGAACCGGTTTGTCTGACGACGCTGGCACTCGTGGCAAGTCCGTACGAACCATTTAACGTCGTCTAGCAGCATAGGCCACCAGAAGCGCAGGAGGAGACGAGTCCGGACTGTGAAGACACCTTTGTGCCCGAGGTCATCGTGAGCCTCCTTGATCAGTCCAAACCGCCGGTCCTCCGGCACGACTAGCTGATGGCGACCGTGAGGTTCTCTACGCCAGAGGGAGTCGTGAAGGAGAAAGAACGCGGTTGCCGAGTTGACAAATGTCTGGAATTCCTTATCGGAGAGGTCAGCGGGGCGCTCTCGAACACCAAGGAAGTCCCGTATTAAACGGACTCGAGCCTCCCTAGCCATGGCTTTGGGAGACCGGGGTATAGAAGGGGAGTCCGGTGTACTGGTGGAAACGTCTATGGGGGATTCGAGGAATGTAGAAAAGCTCCGGGCGAAAGAGGAGGAGCGCGGAGAAGCGGTGAGCACGGAATCGAGATGAGGATGGTAAGGTAAAGTCGAAGGAAAAGACCGAGCAGCTAGACCATCCACAACGACAGCAGTCGCATAGGGGAGCGCCCGGTCGTTGAGCAGAATGATCGAAAAGGAGTACGAATCGTCCAGCCAACCTTCGACGTCATCCTCTTCAGGTGGATCATCATGAGAGGGTGGGCGCCGAGATAGACCGTCCGGGCCGGTATGGTGTGCGGCTGGGATATGACGAAGCTCGAAGTGAAACAAGAGGATACCGGCGATCCATCGATTGATGGTCGCGCTCGGCTGCAGATCCGGGTTGTTAATCATACCCTTCACATACTTGGCATCCATCTCGACGACGAGATTGGGGACTCCGAAAATGAAAATCCGGACTGAGCGCAGAGCTCGGAACAGTCCGTAAAGCTCGAGCTTGGCCTGTGAATAGCGGCTCTCAACGCTCGTAAGAGAAATGGAACAGAAGCGATTCGGATAGCGTTTGCCATCATCGCCCTCCTGCGACAGGATGAACCCGATTGCGATGATCGAGGTGTCAACTGCTAGGACTACCTCCCGGCCGGACTCGTAGTCCAACCGGCGGAGCGCAGGGGACTTAATGATCTCGTCCTTGAGACGAATCATGGCGTCTCGCTGGGCATCTCCCCATTCGAAGGGGACACCTTTCCGCGTCAGGTTAACAAGCGGTCTAGAGATAGCAGCGAAATCGCGAATGAAAATGCGGACTACTCCGCAAGTACCTAGAAACCCGCGGACTTGGGTGAGGGTCTCACACTCCGGCCAGTCCCTTATCTTCTGGACTTTGACCTCGTGTGGAACCCGTCCTGCGGACGTACATTTGTGACCGACGACCGTAGCATCGGGCGCGGCCAGTACGAATTTCTTTGCGGAAACCGTAGCGTTGACGTTTTGGAGGCGTTGGAGGATCCTATGAACAACGGTGAGATGCTCCCAAATGAACCGGCGGATACCCGGATTCTCCGGTATGGTCTCGTATGAGCCATCCGGACTCTGATACCGAGTGGTCACTGTTTTGACCGGCAGGTCATCGATGAAGGGCATCGTATGATGCGGGATCTCGTCCTGAAGAATGAATGCCATATCGGCCTGGTAGATCTGTACGGCGTTAGTGTGACCCATCGGAAGGGTAGTGAGACGATGAGGTCCGAGCGGACTATTAAAAGAGGTCATGTCTCGGGACTCCACATGGAGTGGGCGCTGGTCATAACCGGCGAATAAGTCCAGCATGCCGTAGACAGCGTAGCCGCCGAATGATTCTGCAAAGTGCTCGACGAAAGGGGGGGTAGAGGAGTCGCGGATGGTGACAGCGTTGAGTGGTTGTAGGTCGTGGACTAATCGGAGTGTCTTGCCGTCCTGCTTCAGCACACAGAACCAGCGAGACCGGTAGGCTGCGGCAGACGGTTCGTAGACTCCGGAGGCAATCCGGTCTTTTATAATCTGTATGGCCTGATCCCAAGACGACGGAGGAACAGGGATATTACGAAGTACCCAGGGGGTATGCGGTACGGTCGGAATCTTGACCGGAGGGAAGTATCGCTCATCCAAGCGACCACGCTCGGTAGGAATCCAAGCGAAGGCCGGCTCATGATTGAGCACTAACCACCGGACTAAACTCTCTTCTTGTGGCCACAACCATTTTGCGGGGTCGAGGTCAAGTGCGTCAGAGCGTTCCTGAGTGAAACGTTTGCCGGGGATGAATTTTGGTGGGATAGTAGGAAGAGGTACGAGACCGGCAAGAGGGTTGTCCGGTAGTCGGCGGAGTACACGAAACTCTTCTGCTAAAGGGGCTAGCACCGGTCTAATTTTCTTGGCAACCGGTTTGTATGCCAATGCATGAGATGTGATATCAAACGAGATGGTATCGCCAAAGGCAGCGATGTGAGCCGGGGAGAGAGCGGACTGGGTAGAGGAAAGGAAGCTGTAAGCGGGGGTCGGATTCGCAGGGGGTAAGACCGGAAGGACATCTGTCGATCCAGATGGAGAGCAGAAAACGGAACAGGAGACGGTGGGGCGGAATACGGACGGCGAATGGGACACTCCCCAACCTTTCGGTGGATCATCGATACCTAAAAACCCATTTCGACGACGGACTGATGACTCGAACAAAACAGTCCGAGCCGACAACGCGGACAGCCGTCGGTCCAGGCGCGAGTAGGGAGTCGGTACATTTTACCGGAGTTAGGGTCGGTGAGGGTAATGGTCTGAGAACCGTCGGGGCAATCGACTGTAGATGCGCTCATGAGACAATGAAATGGCCGGCCTAACAAGAGGTCGAAGTTGGCCCGGGGGACTACCTGAACCTGAAGACAGACTTCGCCTGCTCCAAAGTCCAGGCGGAGGTTTTCAATGACACCGATGGTCTGGTCGGTACTGGTATTGGCGTTAGACATGGTAAGGAGGTGGTCAGACCGGACTGGTAGTCCGAGTGCTTCCCAGACTCGCTTGGGCATCGCTATAATCTCTGAACCGGAGTCCAGAACGCCGATGATGGACTGGTCAGTGTCCATCACTTTAACGGACAGGGATCGGAGTGGGATGCTGTGATGGGCGACGATCAGACCGTCGTCGTTTCGCTCTATACTATCGCTAAAGTCACGGGCAATGGCCTCGGGGTCAACACCGGCAAGCTCGTTAACCTGTATGGTATTGGTCTTGACCGGGATTCGCTTGGAGGTAGCGAGCTCCTTCAGCTGTCTCCGGAAGTCCGGGGCAACAGCCAGAAGTTCTTTGACCGGTACTGGCACAGTAGCCTCGAGTACTCGGTCTAGAACACGCCTAGGAGCAGCGTCATCCTCGAGAGGGAAGGCATATCTAAATTGCCCCATCGGAGCAGGGGCGAAGGCGGGGTTAGCGTTTGGCAAGCGCACAGGGAGATTACTGGTGATCGGGGAAGAAGAAGGACCAGCAGGCCGGGGTCCGGATATAGCTGGTCGAGAAGGTCCTGGGGTAGCATTCGTAGGTTTGGACGACTCGGGGGCCTTATCCTGAGCCGCCTCAATCGCCGGTGAAACGATCTCCTCTGCGACCTGAGGTGCTTTAGGCAGTGGTCTACCGGTATTTCGAACCGGTATCTCCACGCCATCGAAGCGAAGCCTTTTACCTTTGTCCTTGCGATCGGACTGAAAGCTCGCCCATGCCTGGGCGATATAGGACTGGAATGCGGGGTCGGCGAGTGCGGGATCGGAGCTATCTGCGTAATCCTGCTCTACAGGAGTCAAGAAGACCGATGGATCTATGTCGAGAACGGCGTCGATTTCTGGGAATGGGAGAGACAAGATACCGGCGGTCACGGTGGAAGGGATAGTAGTGATCTGTGAAACGAGCCGGTCTAAGCACTCGCGAAGGCACCTGGTACCGGCGACGCGTGGGATACGGCGTCCATCGGGAAGATAGAGACGGCCGTCTGAGCCTCGAGTGGCTCGGCCGGACTGGATATAGCCGTCCACGTGAGGACAAGATCCCATGTAGTGGCTGGGGTCGTCGCAGAATGCACAACTCCGAGACTGAGTCCTCTGCATGTTTAACTGCTCTTGCTTGATCTGGGTAATGGGCGGAGCAGTGTTTCGAGTGAATGTAGGGGCAGCGGAGGAATGTGAAGGGGCCGGCTGAGAGGTAGGATGAGCGGTCTGGAGTGGCGGAGCTAGGGCGGCCCATGCCGAAGTGTGGCCGGCGGTAATGGCAGCCACGGCGGCGGAGGGAATGTGAGTCAGCGCAGCTCCTACGAGAAGGAACTCCGCAGCTTCGATAGCGTCGTCGGTAGGGTAAGGCTTCAGAGGATGGTGGAGGGGTTTAGTAAACATGAGACGCTGGCGGACCTGGGTCTCAAGATCGGCCGGTAGTCCGAGCATGAAGATAGTGTCCCGGTCTAGGTCGGCGATATCTCGACCATCGACAAGGACTTTCGTGATTTTCTTGAACTTACGCTTGTACTCTCCAAATTCGTCGAGCGAGCGCATGGACTTCTGCCTCGTCTCTTGGACCAGAGTCTGGAGATCGGCAAAGGTGTGCCGGTTAGTTTCGCAACCGGGGTACAAAGTCTTTACTGCCGCAACAAATGCGTTCCAATCACCCGCAGTGGCCTCCGGGAGTTGTTCCCATCCGTCCGACTCATCGTAGTCAGCATACCGGATGGCGGCACGGATTTTCTGCGCTTGGGTCTGGACGGCGGCGTCGGCGAGCTGTTCGACATCTTCAAAGAAAAGGGGGAGAAGAGATGCTTTGCCGGTGAACTTCGGGGCATTCGCGGTGCCCCGAAGAGGCATATGAGGGGCCTGAGCCATTGGCGGGATAGGTAAAGGTGGGAAAACAGGCCGGGGGATGACCGGGGTTACAGGAGTGACCGGTGTAGGAACTGGGGGTCTTGGAGAGTGTCGGAAGGAAAGAGCAGAAGCGTCGTAGAGGTAGGAAAGGGACGGAGATGATGAGGACGATGAGGATGAGGATGATGAAGACGATGGTGATGACCAGGGAGCCGGTACCGATCGTATCGGCGGTGGACTAGAGTCAAGTGGTGTTAGAGGGGAGGAAAACGGGGAGGTACTGAATGATGAGATCCCTCTTCGCGGCGGTGTGGACTGTATAAATGCACCGGGGAACTGGTCGCTGAAGCTCCGCTCGTCGGCTAAGTGTTCCTGTGGGGAACCGAGTTCCGTGGTATCAAGGGTGAGCGTCGGTAGCGAAATTGATAGCGGTGTATCGGACACCGGAAGAGAAGCCGAGTGAAATGGAAGCTGGTCTATCCAATGAGACCGGTCGCCGTTAAGGGTCGATGGAAAATAATTGTCCGGCGGGGACGGAGGATCACTTAGTGATAAGTCAGGGAGGTCGGAGCGGTTATGGCGTGCGTTACGAGGGGAAACCGGCTGGAGGAGTGACTCGTCGCCGATTTGCAATTCGTTGAATGAAGCTAGGAAATTTTCAAGTTCCTGTCGTCGAGCGGTCGGCCGTAGACTTCTTCTGGGAACCCTTTCTGAATCCCTCGCGGTGGGCTCCAGTTGTAAAGTAGATAGAAGCCCTGGGTGGATCTAGAAGGGTAGTCCTGCTAGTCCGGGGCTTAGGAAAAGAAAGGGGGTGAGCGATGTGTTCGCTCCTGAAGGGATTCTGGAAAGGGGATG
>JBBPPA010000432.1:0-22560 GCA_038091735.1 Leccinum pellstonianum | reverse complement strand
CTTGGTGTGGACACGTACCTGGGACAATGAGCTTGTGGTAGTCCTGCGTGATCATCTCAAATGGGTCACCCGTCTGAGGCACTGTCGCTGGACCAATTCTCGTGAGGTCGGCACGCAGATAGACATGGTGAACGGGAGCGTACAAGGGAGAGCTCGTCTGAGATACCCAGGTTCTACTTGTGATGCGACAGGCTTGCTCTGCAGGGAATAGTAGTAGTCACATATGTCATCTATCGCCTGATAGCCTGCACGGCGGAATCTGTTTAAATCGCTCAGTCACTGGGCCAGGCACGTGCACTCTCGAGTTATCGATCAGCAGAGCTTAAGTACTGACTGTTCGATGTCCATCATGATGCTTGACGAGGATGCAGCAAACGCAACGGCTCAGTAATCTTGACGGACTGGGCAAGCTGGCGGCCCTTTCGAAGCCTGGACGCCGTGGATGGGAAGGAACTCAGGGTGAGTACTTGCATGAGGACCGGCGCATCCATGCTGATATATATGGCAACCAGCGTACGGCCTGCGAAAATTATCGGGAGCACCATATGGTGCTCCTTACTCAGGCCAACAAGTTGAAGTGGTGGCAAATTAGCAAGCGGCGGCCCTCCTGGACCAGAGGCGTGTAGTTGGGAGATGAAATCCGTAAGTGCATTCGATTAGTCGTGAAACGCGAACATTCTGAAATAATTAGTACGGGACCGTGCAACTTGTGGCCCGGGTGTTACGTGTACGAGCGGAGCCACAGTGCAACTTGAAGGTCTTCGGAAAAGCGACACAAGCGAAGCACCGCTTCTTCTCTTGCCGCCACCACGTTGCTCGTCGGCCTAGATTTCTTTCAATATAAAAAAAGAAGCTAAAGTACCGCTCGTCCTCGCCCGTTTCAGCGCACCCGCCTGCCACTGGCACGCCCCGGCGCCTCCACTTCCGGTTCCGGTTCCTCAAGGCCTCACAGCTCACTCCCCTGCCAAGGATTGCCGGGTGCACTGCACGTCAGGCCGGGGCCCGGAGACCGCTTCGTCCCCCATCCACCTGTCTCCCTTTCCTTAGCGACGTCCAAAGAGAACGTATTATGGCACGAGGTCGGACACAGCGATGTGTCATTGCGGGTGACGAGCGCGCACGTACGTCTGCCAATCTGCGAACCAAAAGTGGTGTCCTCGAACCGGTCGTATTTTTTTTGGCCTTCTATATCGACTTTTGACAGCTCTGATTGGAAGACAGGCTCAAGTACGAAAGCGGCGGCATAAAGTACTCCATGTCTTGGTGATCTTTCTGTAGAACCATACCAAGGCTGGTTTACTAGTGCCACGACCGTTACATATCTGATGTTGATGTCCAAAGTTAGAAGGATTTCGACATTGGCAGTGTCGATCTCCTGACAGCCAGTGGATCATTGCAACTGTAGCCTTGCCGTACTGCGGGTCCGGGTCGATCAGATAAGGACATGTTTCCAGGCTATATGTTACGAGCCTCTGACTACCGTCGGGCTCGTGGTTAGCATAACGTCTCATGACATACAATAATATTGCTACCCAAGTGAATTTAACCGTATGTACATGAAGGAGGGCGCCCTCGATTTCGACAACAGCCAGACATTGCCAATAGTGACGAACGGAAATAGGTACATCAGTTGTTATGATAACTGGTAGCACAGTAAGTACCTGGCGGGATATAGACTGTGGTGTCCACCATATCAGGATATATTTTGCAAGAGAGGGTAATGCTATACATCTCGCTCATGCTATGAGTAAAGTCAATGTGTACATAAATTGATGATGCGGATAAAATGTAAATGTAACGGTGGTGACCGGACCCCCGGCGGAGGTTGAGCAAGCTCTAGACTATACTGCCGCAAAGTTCGACAAAGAGGCCGAATCGGTGCTGGCTCCAGAATCGAAAACTTTCATAGGCACATCGTTTGAAGCGTGATGGGTGTCCGTGGGATCTCGATGGGTGGACACAGTGGTCACCACCTCAATCTGCAAAGATTCACATCAAAAAAGATCACGTGGGAGGAGCTGTCGCTGCCAAAAATAAATACCTTTGGGCGGGTCCTTCCCATGGTATCTACACCGCTTCCCTTTCCGAACAGGATATTATCATGGATTGTTGAAGAAGCTTTCCACCCCCCACGGGAATTGAGTGTGGAAAGAATTGAGTTCGAATATAACTTCGATAAAGCAAAGTCCAAGATGAAGTTCCTGAAGGGGAAAAAAAGAAGACGATCAGGGATCTATCCTTCACCATGAGAGTAAACATTCACCAGGACGCGCCCTAGACACCGAAAAAGGTCAGATATGTACTTGACAAAGCACGGAATCGTTAGCATACCTGGAGCGATAGGTATAATGACACGTCCAAAATAGCAAACGTGGCTGTAAGCATCCCGGTATGAACAGTCACTGTTTCGCGTGGGGTCATTTGAAGTTTTCCGACTCGACAAGAATCAAAGCGTACTTCGGATAATCTTGTTGATTACACTGTCTGTCACAGCGAAGCCCGTGCGCTTGCGCATCTAATCAAATTTGAGTAAGAGACCAGTAAATTTGCCTAACTTACTCACCAAACTACCCACTAGTGATGATGTTATAACAACATCCGCCGCAGCTGAGGTTGCTAGCCAGGTGATTACGGCGGCTGAATTTTCATGGAATCGAGAATATTCCAAATTGATGCGAATGACGAGAACCGTGGTTGCAAAGCCACCGACTGTATCGGGCTAAGACAATAACTATCCGTCAGGCACATAATCGAACTTACTGAAGGAAGCGATTGCAAGAAGACCGATGATGGAAGGTAAGATGCTCGACCCACTCATGACCTTTACACGCCAGGCGATGAAGAGCTGTGTCGGCAATGAGATCATTACCTGATCATCACATCAGTTTAGAACAGAGAGAATCCATTCCGAATCAGACTTACTGTCAACAACGGGTCTTCGGATATTCAGTCAATAAGCTTTTTCCTATGGTAGTCGAATTGCTTACTTGCCGCCAACACTGGAATTTCAGGTAAGTTAAAGTGAAGCTCAAGCTGGAGGAGGATGATTCTCACGAATAGGTGCAAATTCAAACACCTCCGGACTGCCTGTGCGACCCAATATCAGAATCACACCTATATGTTTGAATGAAAGTGAATACCATAACGAATGATGAGAGGCTCAAAAATGAGCCCCATATCACACACCGTGTTTAACGTTTCGCAAATTAGCAGATAAATTACCTCAACAAATTGAAATTCAGGTGATGCATAACGATCTCAGGTGAAATGACTCACAAAGGCCTTCAACCACCATTTATCTCTATTTTCGGGACTCCTCAATTCCATGGAAGAGGATCTCCTGAGTGAATCTCACCTCTTGTACGTCTGGAAATATATGAAGGTCTGTCGGGGACGAATAATAGTAATAGTCAGCATCTTTTACCCGGTTGGCACAGACTTCGCACCTGCGTTATCGTTACCTGTGTCATCTCTGTTCAGCATTACTTCAGTAGATGCGGAATCTTGTCTGCTCACGCCACACAGTATGCAGTTCAAGAACACCCCGACCAGCATGGGTCCAAATCTAAAATGAAGAGTGATCAGGAATTACTCCAAGACAGTGATATGACGAAATGAGTTACAATAAGCCACCACCTTGTAGAGGCATGTTTGAGCGAAGTCCGAAGAACGTGCCATGGCACACAGCGAATACTTATACGCACCCGCACGTCAACACATCGATCGGGACTTTAGCCGATCTGAGAGACCATCGTACAAGGTTCTGAACAGTACGTGGCGGGCGGGAGACAGAGTAAGAATTGTGTACACATGAACGGCCCTCAGATGTGACACGTCTCTGACAGGTTGCAGGAACGGCGAGTGCCTGTGTTGACTGTGAGTGTCCGCCTTGCATCATCGAAGTCTTGTCAGGGTCCAGGCTCGGCACGGAGCCAGTAACTTCACTCGCCCCCAGCATTTAGCATGCCGCGGATTGTACAATTGCAAGCAATACTATGGAACGAGTTCGGTAGAATAGTTCTAGGCTGAAAGGCTTCCATCGTGTGGACATGAAACGTTCAAAAGGCTTCGGGAGGTTCGAGTCCTTCGACGCCGCAGTCGACGATCTGTATATTTTTATTCGTTTAAACAAAGAAAAGTCAGCCCGAACGGATGGCGGATCAGTGCGAATGTGTCGCTGTCATGTAGAATGTCTCAAAGCAGCCAGCATGTAACTGTTGCTTTCCAGACTTACTTGAAAAGTGCCTTGGCAACTGAGGTTTGATCGCCAGTCTGGTCATTGGTCACCAACGGTCGCCAACGTTTCAACCTGTTATCCGAGTCAATGCCAGGTGGCCTCGGGACCTGAGACAACTGGCGGCAAGAATGACAGTAAGTCTGGCGCGATGATCAGTTTCCAGGAACGGTGACAGAAATATGTAGTATCCAATTGTGGAAGTTTGTAAAGATGACAAAGTCAAAGGCTTGAACAAGGTTTGAACGCTTGAAGCATCTCTTGCAGACTAACCGTGACGTGGCCCACATGTGATGACGCTCATTTGAGTCTCAGACAGTCAGACTCCACTTCTTGTATCCACCCTCTAGGCTCTTGCAAACGCACGAGGATGAGTTAATGGATATCCCCTGGCTATTCATACACTCGCGAAAAAAGCTACCGCACTTAGTCTATTGCCCAACCGCAAAGCTTCCTTGTCTTCCTTGCTTGTTTTCCCAGTACGGGGGCTCAAACTCGTCACCTAGCAACTCCCACCGGTTCACCCCCAACCGGTCGTCGCAAGATGGACCAGTCGATCCGAGCGCGGATGAGCTTCAAGGGCATCGAAACCCTTCTCCGACGATCAGCTGCATCGCACTCAACGTCCCCAAGAAAGAGCCCCTCGAGTCGAGGTCCACGCCAGACCATGCCTCTTCGCCATCCTCTTTCATTCCTCTGCCGCCATGCTTGTCCTCGAAACGTCCCTCGAGCGTTACTGTCATTACCAAGGCCCTCACGGTCTTGGAACGCACCGCCGAATGTACGAACAAAAGTCTATATTCCCACGCCGATCGCGGACGGGCGTTCGCATCGAGACAGGCGCATGCGTGGAAGCTAAGACAGCGCTCAGGCGCGTCGCTCGCTTCGAGGTGACGCGTGAAAGCGTGATAGAGGTTCTTTCTGAGGGTATCAAAGAAGTAGGTTTGGCTGCTCCTGTCTGTGTCTGCAGCACTGCATGCGAGGGGTACAAAGGCCTTTGTGAACGTCGATGCGAAGCGGGAAACGAGGGCGTCGAGGATCGCTTTGATGGTGGTTTCTGGCACGTGACGGCCGCTCACTGCATCGGAGTTTAGATTCGATGGGATGATCGTTGTCATGTCATGTTCGGTCGAGAGTTGCGGCGCTGGAAAACCGAGAACCAAAGATGTCAACGACGACGTTTGCAGCTCACTGCCATGCACTGCCTTTCTCGCGGTGGCAAGAGGCACAAGATGACGCTTACCTCGGAAGGCCGCAACAGCGGCACGGAACGCCTGCCAATCAAACCGCGCCGTTTCTTTCCCGGAGAGATTGTTCAGGTTGTTGCTGTCCGCCACCACTACATGATCACGAACAAAGTCGACAAACTCCTTGGCCTGGACATGTTCCGTCATGTAGATCGGACCTGTCTCGTTAAAGTACCTGATGAGTCGGTGGATACAGCATTGTCATCAACATCGTCGTAATATTGGCAACGGCCCGGCGTCACGTCAATCACCTATGTGGAGAGACAAATGATCGGACTCACGACGTTGTCATGTTTTCGTGGTTCAGGTGGACGGACAATTCAATAAGAGAAAAGCAGACGATGTGCAGATATTGGATGGTGCCAAACGCATGCGATGGGGTGTTTAAATAGTGCAGCGCGCAAACGGCACGGTATTCGAATAGATAGCGAAAACACCGCGCGGGTGGAGACAGAAAAGTTGGATTGCGCCATATATCAGAGAAGACATCACTCGTGGGATGGACGGACCCACACCACAGGGCTATCCAGGGTTGGTCGGACGTCACTCACGCTCGTGTATGGGTTTTAGCTATAGACCGCAATCTAGAAGGTTGAACGACAGCGTGATTCATGACTCATGACTCATACCGGCGGTAACTGGACGTGACCCTGAAGAAGATAAATGGATTTTCGTAAAGGGGTGCCATGCGTTCGTTCCCGAATCTGGGTCTCGTCCGTGTAATTGGCTGGGAGACTGGAGTAGAAAATCAATTTACCATATTATTGTGATTGAAAAAATTATTATCATGCGCTGATCACGAAACGCATCTACCTGAGACGACTTTGTAACATACTCTGAGGGAAGCTGGAATCATGTATAGCCAGAAGAAACAAGAGGAAGACGGTCCTCGGAGCCATGGCCCTCGTATGAGTGCTCGTGGCAAGGCAAACTTGAGGGGCCGTCGGGCGGGCATGTGGATGAAATGGAAGTCAATGGCATCGGAACCAAGCAGGGTCGGCTGGGCTAACCAAATTGAAGAGACTCCAAGTTGCAGGTTCTAAACGATGCCTCGAGGCTTGATCACCGCCCTCTTTGATCGACTTTCATAAGCTTTGCCCCCACACAGGCTGGACACGCGCGACTTGGGCCTTAGCCGAATTAGCGTCTAGCGACTGAGTTCAAAAGGCTTCGGCGACTCTGCTATGAGGGTTGGACCACCGTTTGTTTCCAACATGTCACAGGCCATACCTTGGAGGGTCACAGTGCGGTAGGACTCACCTCCTTAGAAGCTACGCCACATTCGCAAGGCTCCGAGTCCGAGTCCGATTCCGTCGTCTGTACATACACTCTGTCAAATGAAGAGGCGCCTTTCTAATGCCCCCTTTTCGTAATCATGACCTGTGGTGATCAAGACACACAGTAAGTACTACCACCCCGAAATCCCAAACGGCGGAGCCGAAGACAGAATCACCATTTCGACAACTGGTTTTGGCACAAGGACATCTTATTATTCTCCAATAATATGGTTGCCGGTGAGATCCGGATTGGCGCGTCTCGAGACGCCGGGCCGGCGTAACTTGTAATGTTGATTATTCCTGTACATGCTGCACAGCGCGGAACATATCTGCGCTTCAGGAGAACTTATAAATGGAACGGCCCTCGGTGCTGAGGGGTCGATAGGCCACCTGATTCGGAACCGCAGTCGGTGGCGAGAACAATAAGAAAGCGGCCAACTTATCTGCCGTATTCCGTGCCTGAACCGAATG
Source organism: Leccinum pellstonianum (assembly GCA_038091735.1). Classification (NCBI taxonomy): domain Eukaryota; kingdom Fungi; phylum Basidiomycota; class Agaricomycetes; order Boletales; family Boletaceae; genus Leccinum; species Leccinum pellstonianum. The sequence goes on along the minus strand of JBBPPA010000432.1, from coordinate 15,331 downwards.
GCCCTTGATGGAATGATGCATTCAGAAGATGTTGCTCAGTAGGATACAGGTCTTGCAGCAGTGAAGAGAAAGATAGCGAGATGACCCAGCGAATGTCATTGTGAACGTTTGAACCTTTACTTTTCCACGCTTCTTGATTGACTACAACAACTGGAGATATTGGTCAGACCGGACCGTCAACCGTTCCTCACTGTCTTGGCAAGGCAGTCCTAACATGGTTTACTGGCGGCCCCAGCCATTGACCTCAGACAAACCTCAGGGCATCGCAACGTGGTCAGCGACAAGCTAAATGAGTGTACAAAAATCGTTGGCCGTGTAGGTCGCCAGGAGTGCCACATGCTCCGAGACACACATACGCCCACATGCCATCAACGCACTTATCACTGACGGGAAGTGTGATACGCCGATCGCAGGTCACATCGGCCGCGTTGGACCCACGAGCGATCAGTATGGATCCTGCCTCGTCTATAATTTGGGGCGCGCCAGTTCAACATCGAAACGAGAAGGGAGTAGGACCAAACTCAAGGCATTATCGTCGGAGTATGCCGGTGACCCAGCGACGAGGAAGAGAACGATACATTGTATGAACGTGACGTGTCCACCCGAAAATGTAAATGGACCATGTGCGTTCCAGCCAATCGGAGTCTGAGCGTGCGTGGATGGAGGGGGTTCGTTCGGGATATTAGGATCATTGTCCACACGTCGCTAGTAGTAGCTCTCTTTCACTCTTTCCATTGCCATGCGTGAGCAGCGTCGAGTCTGCACGGAATGCGTCTGACAATGCTGTCTAGGTCTCATCGTTCGCGACGACCCTGCCGCTGTCGGCGACTACATCGCTACTTACATTGCGAAGCGGTCTGCCTCTCCGAGTCCCTGTATTCATCACTCTCATACCCTCTGCAGCATAAACGATTTCGCACCGACTGCAGACAAGCCATTCGTCCTCGGTCTCCCCACCGGCTCGTCCCCTATCCCGACATACAAGAGGCTCATTACGTTCGTCAAGGAGGGAAAACTCTCGTTCGTTGTTCATCTTATCTCTCTGCAGCGTCGATGACGTAATTTGCAGCTTCAAGCATGTCGTCACGTTCAACATGGACGAGTATGTCGCCCTGCCTAGGGACCACTCCGAGTCCTACCATACGTTCATGTTCCGGGAGTTCTTTTCGCACAGTTCGTTCGCCCCCTGTTATCATCTACGCTAGTAACCCCTCACACGTCTCCAAGTTGACATACCCCCCTCGCAAGTACATATTCTCGATGGAAATGCACCCGACCTCGTCGCGGAATGCAATGCATATGAGGCTGTCATCAAGTCGTACGGCGGTATCGAACTCTTCCTCGGCGGTATCGGCGAGGACGGTCACATTGCGTTTAACGAACCCGGTCCGTCCCATCCCGCAGAATGACGTGATGGCGTCGGTCTTCTCATACCACCTTATCGCCCCCACTCACAGGCTCGTCCCTCGCGTCCCGCACGCGCATCAAGACCCTCGCCTACGACACCATCCTTGCCAACGCACGCTTCTTTGATAATGACATCTCCAAGGTTCCTCGCATGGCGCTCACCGTTGGCGTCAAGACGGTCTTGGATTCCCGCGAGGTTGTTGTCGTCGTCACCGGCTCACGCAAGGCTATTGCGCTGAGCAAAGCAATCGGTGCGCGTCATTGACAGTGTCTATTGGATATCTGACTTCTCTTTTTATGGTTTTTGCCTGGGTTGTTGCGTGGATGATTTCGTTGGGTTGACCAGAGGAGGGAGTGAACCATTTGGTGAGCATTTCCATTTCCATTTGTGCCTTGATGCTGAACGACACGATAGTGGACGCTCTCTGCACTCCAGCTCCACCCTTGGGCGTTGATCGTCGCCGACGAGGATGCCACAGCAGGTATGTTGGACCGGGGTGATGACGACATTTTTGACGTCGCCTGCAGAACTTCACGTCAAAACAGTCAAGTACTTCAAGTCGATCGAGTACGTCCAAGAGCAGGTTGAAAAGGCCAGAAAGGGGAACAAGGCAGAAGGCGGTGTGCAAGCGGAGATTCAGGAATGATGTTTCGGGCAAGCACAAGACTCGAGAGAGTGTAAGAAGCCATATGTGTACATGAGAAATTAGAATACCGTATGGGAAAGGTTCACACTGCACGTGATGCGAAGCAAGCACGCCATAGCACGCCATCTCGCCAATAATGATATAAAGAAAACTGAGACGAGAGTCCTTCTCTTCTTCCCCTCTGACTGACATTTGTATCCTCGGTCATCGGTAAACGCGGCGGTCCACTCACCCCATAGAGCTTCCCAACATGACCGTGTCTTTGAGGTCCCTCAAAATCGAGGCCTGGGTCACCTAATCTCCTCCTTGGAACCACGCCCCAAGTGATACGATGCGGCTGCGCCTACTACCCAGGGAATCTTTATCGGCCACCGTCGCTTTTCTCCCAGATCTTTTTCCCTACCGACCACGCTCGCGCACATCATGTGGTTATCTATTCAATGCCGCCGCCTCGTGTTGCGTCAACGTCGTCGTATGCGATATTCGAACTCCGCTTATCCGGACGATTCTAGCGAGCTCTAAGCCGATTTTTGCGACGGCCGACTTGACCCGCGTGAACCCCGCAATTCATGCTTTGTTTTTACGTTTCAGGTGCGTTAGTTGCCATCATCACTTCTATAATAAATTATTTCAACAGAGCTCGTGTCTTGATGTGCCTCTTTGGGCATAGTTGCTCCCCAGCATTATGGACATGAGTCTCAGATGCCGGAACATGTGATGATTTTTGTTTGGATCTTTTGTGTACGTGTTTGTATCCCTCGTCCCTATAAATTTGCTCTTTTTGCCCCCAATCTGCACATTTGTCTTGTGAGCTTTTGAGCATGTCTGCGCCCTCCATCTCCTACACCTCCAGTTTCTCTGATTCTGAGCGATCGGGAATCAGCACCCCGAGTTCTGAATTTGTGCCCTCTAAGCTTTATCTCCTACCCCCGCACTTCATCGATGGTGCCCGTCTCGATGCCTTCACGTCCAAACTTGAAAAGGGCTATGGCGACAGGATCTTGTTGTCCGTCGCACATCAGGGTCCGTTTGACTTGAAAGATGTTCAAGCTGCTGTGCACCGCCTCGGAGAGGCCATTCCCGATGCTTGTGTAGCAGACAAGCAGTGGGTCAAAATTCCAGAAGGTAAAATCGTACAATGTCGCTCTTGTATCGTTCTGAATTAACACCTCTACGCTCAGGTGGCGCATTTTACCTCGTCGACGGTGCATCTTTTACACTTGGGGAGGTGTCGTCGACCAACGAATTTTTCAACTCACATGAAAAGGAAGTCGTTCTGGTGGGTGTCTTGCGGGAAAATGGCGGTGCTTACATTCAAACTGATGCTGATTCGCATGCGAATCTAGACGACACCCGAGGAAGCGTTGAACATCTTTTCCACGAGCGGTCTTCGTGTCATTTTTTCTGTCTCTTCTGGTACGGAAGCCGTGTCTCCGCCTACAGTGGGTGGGGGCCGTAGTACACTCTACCTTCTCGAACGTCCCCAAGTGTCCTTCCCCCCACTGCCTTCGCTTGTCCCATTTGGTGTGCCTACCCTGGATGACTGGCGTGCTTTGTGGGCAGCGTGGGATCTCGTGACGCTCGCTATGATTCCCCCTGAAATGCTGCACCAAAAGCCAATCGATTTGAGGCACAAATGTCTATTTTACATTGGCCATATTCCAACGTGAGGGAAACTAACAGTTGATTGTGCTCGATGCTGATGCAAGCCCTGTAGGTTCTTGGACATGTTGATGAGCAGGGCGCTGGACGAACCCAACACTGAACCCAAACACTTTACGTTGATCTTCGAGGTAGGTCATAGAGCGTGGGTGCGCTTCCTAACTATGATAATAACGTTTTGTTGTAGCGCGGCATCGATCCTCATGTAGATGACCCTGAACATTGTCACGTAGGTCTTCTCTTCTCATTTTTGCTCTCTTTCGTGACCCATGTGTAACTGGACAGCGACACTCCGAAGTCCCTGACAAGGACGAAGATTGGCCAACGTTGGGGAGCATTCTTGCATTCCGCGACCGCGTGCGCGCACGTCTGGTGCGACTGTATGATGACGTCGCCGCTGGACGACGGAAACTCAACAGACACGTCGCTCGGATGTTGGCAATGACGCTAGAGCACGAGGGTTGGCACGTCGAGGTATGTAGGGCCGTTCCGCTTCATCCTCTCTTTGTCATGAGGCCTGCGCTGACCGTGCCATGCCTGTTCAGACACTGTTGTACATGCTCATCCAGCGCGCAGGTACGGGGACGCTTCCACCATCTGGCTTTACGCCTCCACCCTGGTCTGAGCTGGCAGCTGCGTGGGACGCTGGCGTACGTGCGCCGAGCACTCCCACTGTCACCGTTGGGCCGGCGACAATCACGTTGGGGCACGAAGACTGCGAAGGGGATGACCTAAAACCCGAGGTTACTTATAAAGTGGATGGCCACGAATTTGGATGGGACAACGAGAGCCCCGCAAGGCAGGTCGAGGTGGGCCAGGCGCGGATGGAATGGCGACCAGTCACCAACGAGGAGTATCTCGCATTTTGGAATGCGGGTGGAAAGACGCAGGTGGGTCTCCCACCAAGTTGGGTACCGTGCGAGGAAGGTTTCGAGGTCAGTTTCTTTCTCGAATCTATTTATCTTCCACCGTGCTCATTTCTGGTAGGTTCGCACTGTGTATGGGCCGGTACCGATGAAATTCGCAAAACATTGGCCAGTCCTGACATCGTACGATGGTCTGCTGACCTACGCCAAATCCAAGGGTGGACGACTTCCGACGGAACCTGAGTTACGTCTCTTCCTCGACACTTACAACGTTGGCTACGAATGTGGCGCAAACGTTGGGTTCAGGAACTGGCACCCCGCTCCGTAAGTGTTGGTCCACTTGTAATCCATTTCGTCGCTCATGAGAGAATTTGCATTTAGTGCTACGGCCGGTCTAGATGAACGTGGCGGCAAAGGCACCAACGGCGGCGTCTGGGAATGGACTTCTACTCGCTTTAGCGATCACGAGGGTCTATTCCCGACCGCCCATTTCCCCGGGTACTCAACCGACTTTTTCGACGGGAAACACCACATCGCGCTCGGCGGATCATACGTGACAATTCCGCGCCTCGCCGGACGACGGACGGTGCGGAACTTTTATCAGCACAACTATCCGTATCCCTGGGTGGGCGCACGAGTGGTATATGACGTATGATGTGCATGTGACGGCGCGCTTTGGTTATTTGACTGCGACGCGGGCGGTCGCTTTTGTTGCGTTGCTTGCGGATGTTGTTTGTTAGCTTGTGTAAAATTTCTCCTTGTATTTTTTGTGACACGCAATGTTTTCCTCATGTATCATGCATGTATGCGACAAAATGCCATTTAACAAACGTTGCAACTTTATCTAAAAGTTGGTTGAGATTTTTGAAATATGTAGGTCTCTATATAGCTGCCAAGATCCGTTCGGGCTCAGTCACTCATGATTAATGTTGTAGAGTCCCCCACTGACCCCAATGATGTATGAAGAACAAACAGTGTCCAAGCGCTTCCGATGATCCCGATCCAGGTGGTAGAATGGTGGCCTGAGCTACAATTCCGTCTGTTCAATCTTTGTTGATCGATCATCAGATCGAATAAATCGGCACGGAACATTCAAGTTGCAGTGATTCAAGAAGCGACTTGAGGCTGGCTAGTAACTGGCAGAATGGCATCAATGGTTCCAACCAAGGACTCTTTGGTAGCGAGCAGACGACAGCCTATCCTCGGGAACGTCCGGCATCGATGGCAGACGTAGCAACCAGTCAGTGCAACGACCGTGACATCGCGGAGACACTGATCTTATCTTCGCAACGAGTCCGCACCCGAACGTCGTCGGTTCGTGACTAGTCCGAGAATCTATCGGCCGAAATCTCCCCCCCCTCAAAACCCACCCTCGACGACGCAGCGCACGTTCGCTAAGCGTTGTTCACCTCGGTGGGATCCGCCGGAGAATCCCTGACGCGGTTTAAATTGTGTCTAGTTCAGGTTGCGCAGTGCGTGCGAGGTCGCGCGTTGTTTGCGTTGAAATGCTGGACTTTCCAGATAGACAGTGTCGCACTTGTGGGAAGAACGATTTCAATTTCACGGAAGGGTTTAACCGGTTAGTCCCCGGTCCGAGCGATGACCCTGTCTGTTTTGACTTACTAGAAGCACGACGCAGCCATGCTTTAATGATTCTTGGCAGCCGAGACGCACCCACTGAACGTCGCCCACCAACCAGTACACCCACAAGCTTCGAAGGCGGTGGGTATGCTTGGATCTTCGCGTGTGGTGCGTGTCACACATCGAAAGTGAGGATCCTGCCATTCACTCATCCACACAATGACTACCCAGCCAGGCAGCCGATATAGCTCAACTATCTGTCTAACACCAGCGCCTGCTGTAATAAAGAGGTTCGCTCCGTTACGATGGTGAGCCTCCAAGGCACTACAAATGTAAATGGATAGATCTATCTAGGCACGACGCACCGCGTCTGCTATCAAATGACTCCTCTCAAACGTACCATAAGGTTCGTGTTCGTCCATGCCAACAGCAGTGTGGTATGGCACTGAGAAACGGCGACCGAGAATCCAGCTCCTGTTGGCCATGAAAAGCCTGGTCATCGATACTGATAAATGGATGATCAGAAGAAGGGGGTCTGCAACAGCCTCCTCATCATCGTCTTCAAACTTGGTATAGCCTGCGATCTCTTCCCGTACACGATCACGTAGGCCGGACGCACCGCGTCGTTGTCATATATGACCGTCTCTGTCAAAGGCCGGTTTGGTGAGACAGAATGAGCAGACGTTCGACGACTGACCTGGGTTGACCAAATCCGATTCCGGTCCTGTTTGTGCTTCGACCTAGACGTCTCTTTCAGAACTCGTGCAGGAATCAGATTCGGCAGAATGGTCTCATACCGAATTATATTCAGGCGACAATGGCACAATCTGGGGTGCGTTCCGGTGCGTTTTGTACGCATTCCCTATGACAACCCGATTTATCAACATGGCACGCAGGGAGGCTCTGCGAGACAAATTAGAGACGTATTCATCCGCCTCTACGGTCAGTGAGAAAAATGGAAGGCGCGCTAGGCTAACTGGAGATAGGAGTTAAACGTACTTGAGGAGCAGGACGTGAGGTAAATGCCGTTTCCATATCTGCAATGGTGGCAAGAAATTTGGTTTTGCAAGATGCCCATGCCGTAATATTATACACACCGCTTGAACGCGTTCTTCGTCCCTTCAAGCCACCTTAGCAGCGAAATAGACGAGAAAAAAGTGGATGTGGCTCACCACACTTGTTCACCGCGAGTGAGGTGCGTAGAATGGAGCAAAGAGAACATCGTTTGCTACAACACAGGAGTACGGTAGAACGTGATTCTCCCAACAGGCATGCGCGGTTTGTGCCGTGGAAAAGGAATTTTTCGTTCCCCCGTCCATCTTCAGCATCTGTGGCGGCTTGCACTTTTGCTCTAAACGAAAGGTCACCAACCAAACAGACCAGCAATGGGAGTGAAACAGCACCTATAAGCAAGATATGGTTGTATAGCACGTTCTGGCCATTGGATCTCAAAGACGAACTGGACTTCAGGCCGGTACTGCTCCCAGCGAGACCAACTCTGTGTGAAAAGCTGCGCTACTGTTCGCGTACAAACATTAGTAACTTCCCAAGCCAAAAGCGAGTAGGACATACTCTCAGCGAAGACAGGATTGCTCCGGTCGACTTGAACCAGACGGTGACGAGCATTTATTGGGCTCTGGAGAGAGACCATTTCTTCGTGAACTTCGTTGAACGGGTCGTTGGAGACCTGGGGAAAGAGGGGGTTAAAACGAAGAAAAACTGCAGTTCCTGGCGTCTTGCGAATCCTGCAGTCCTCCCCAGCCTCGAGCCCTGTGTACATGTACATGCTGCGAAGCGTTCTGAAGTCTTATCGTGTCGTCAACAAGTGATGCAGTATTGGTGAAACACAAGAGCCGGACATTGGTGGGTCTGCTTTGATAAGTTTTAATGAGCGTGGACGGGCGTAGACTATGCAGGGACGGTCAACTTCAGGCCGCAGCCGGCTGAGGGATTTCGTTATGCTGTTGGTGCGGTAATTGGCCAAGTGGCAGGGCGCCATTGGAGCCACAGTCCAGCAGAAAACATCCAAGAAGATTCAGATACTGAAAGAATAACACCACTAGGTTCAATCTGCTATGCTCAGTTTGACGAATATTATTCGCAAAGTCCGCAAATCCGAGGGTTTGAAAACCCAGGCACGAGAGATTACATACGGGAGAACGCGCCAAAGGCACACGGACTACACGTGTCGTTGATTCGTGCAGGAAGTCCCGGAAGTCCCAATGGCTCCGCGCGCAGATCGTTGTTGGACGGCAGGAATTGAATGAATTGGACATCTTAGAGTATGGTGAATGGGATGTGGAGGACTACATCCAACTAGCACACTGAGCCTTGAAGATTGAGGAGAAATAGAATGTGCTTGTTGTGCATGAAGTCGCGTAGTCTCGACAACTTCTCACGAGCATTGGAGTTATCCGATCACCCTTAACGTCGGGTTTTCAGACTAGGATCACCGGCACCCTCGAAACGTAAGTGTATCCTCTTCAAACTTGGTTCACAATGAGTTGTTCATTTGGCTAGTCATGGTCAGTGTCTAAGAGACCCGTCATGGGTAATTCTAGATTCGATCTCACTTGGCTATCGATTTGCAGGCGACTCAACACAACGTTCCAGTTACAACTTCTGCTCCCACCTACGACTATCGAGGCACTCGATTACATCCCGTACACGAGGTCCCGCTCGTGCCTTGCATTCCAGAGGCAATGTTCTCAGAGCCTATCGATATCATGAATATGGCTGTTGTCCGTCACTAGGGGAGTGCGAGTTGCTGGCTACGACGCTGGAAATGCAGCAGCCGGTCGAACATCATTCGCGCGCATATACGTCCATTAAACGCTTGATTTGAACACTGAGGAGGACTCGCATGATGAACCGGAGGGGAGCGTGCTTTGGATAGCCTCGAGCCTCCGCGTTGCACGACTCGTGACGGAAAGCGGATGCCCCAGGTGTGCCAACTTTAGCTCCTCCATCCACATTGGGTCGCATCTTACTGGGCGTGGGGAAACGTCTTCGTCGAGGACACGAGCGCCGATTGACCGTCGCCGAGGCATGCCTAGTGCGGGATCACCATTGGATCGGCGTTGCATTTATGCTCCTCGCTAGGGGTTATGTTTATGTGGGTATGTCCGGTTCGTCCACGTCGCCCAGTTTTGTGAGATCGATCGTTTATGTAGGACAAGGAAGGCGAATGAGACGAGGCGCGTTCGCAGTCTGCTTCGCGTGCTTTCTCGTTGGCCTTGGTCCGAATTTCGTGAAGTGCGGGGAACACAGGAACTTCATACTCAACATTACATCCCAACGATGCGGCACGTCTACTGTCAAGGCGTGATGAGCAGGGAAGAGTAAGCCATCTAATCTAAGTAGTCTCAGATGGGTGCGTAAAGTTGGCAGGACGGTGGAACTCGGTGATATGTAGACACTATGTTCAAGTTAACGCGAACGTTGAGGTACGACGAGAGTCATTTTTAAACGTGCGTGCCGTCGCTGGCCAGTAGTTTTTAAGAATCCGTCGGTGGTCATGGATGTACTACACCGTTCTATGCCCAATGTTACGTTTTTCGCCACAAAGTTTCAGGTGTTCTGATTGATGTTGAACTTGGGCAAGGCCGGCGAAGTTCAAATTCAAACATCAGCAGAGTCTCAGTACTCAGTACTCAGCCATCAAGGTCACTGCATAACTGGTACTGCAGTGGGAAAGCGTGGTACGTAGTCTGGTAGACCGTCTCAGACTCTCGAGACTCAAACTACGGGTAAGCCGTCGACAGCTACAGGTCTGCAACTGGCTAGTTGGGGAACGGCCAAAAGCCACGCGGATCGAACTAAAAACAGCGTCACGGTACGAATGTCCGACCACCGGAAGCGGGTGTCGGAACATGTAGATGGGATCGATCACAGCCTAATTCCTTCCCTTCGTCCCTCGCCCTCACAGCGACTACTGCTTCGACTCCACGTTCCACAGTATCTTCTACAACACGCTCACACTTAGAATCCAGATATGGAGACAAACAACACAGGCGGTTTTGAAAACATCCGAGAGAAATTTGGTCGCTTCAGGATCCTTATCATTGGGCGGGCGAACGCTGGCAAGACGACTATTCTGCGGGCGATCTGTAACACTACCGAAAACCCGGAGGTCTATGATGGAGAGGGCAACAAGGTGCGTGTCTGGTTTGATACATCTGGATGACTGGCCTATCGTGACCAAACCGTGCGATCAGATTGATTTGACACAGGTCGAGGGATCCAGGGGGGTGAGTATCACGACATACTGGACTCGGACTCGACGCGCGTCTTTACCAATGCACGCTAGCGCGGGGAACACGACATCGAAAATGAGTTGATTTTCCGGAGCAATGACAAATTCGTCTTCCATGACTCGCGGGGCTTCGAGGCCGGTTCCGCACATGAATTCCAACAGCTGAAGGAGTTCATTGCTGATCGTGCAAACACGACATATCTCAAAAAACGCATTCACGCTATATGGTAACTACTTGATCAGTGCGGGAAGTGGTCATTGACTGGTTGTCTGTCACGGTGTAGGTACTGTATCCCGATGGATAAATTAGATCGGACAATCCAACGCTCTGAGGAAATGTTTTTCAATGAGTGCGACACAAAAAATGGTGAGTTCATTTTTGGCAAGGTTTTTTTGAGCTCACAACTTGTCCAGTGCCTGTGATTGTGTTGTTCACCAAGTTTGATGCACTACTGGCTGTAGCCATGAGCAATTTATCCCTTGCTGATCGAAAGCTGCCACGAGTGGAGAAGGTGGCAAAGGCACAGGAGTGCATTGATGGAATTTTTGACAATGCTAATGTATGGGGTCGTCTTTCTCAACTGAAATATGCACCAAATTGTAGTGTTCGGATTGAAGGCATGTTTCTGTATTCTGATAAATGGTTCAGCTCATGGAATTTGCATGCATCCAAGGAATGCACAAGTCAAATGAGGGATGTGATATACTTCTGGAAAACACTGCAGGAGCTTTGAATGAGGATGCTTTGCAAATGCTATTTGTCACTGCCCAGGAAACAAGCATGGCACTGTGTATTAGATTGGCAGTTAAAAAGTAAGTACTGAAAGTTGAACATTCTTCAAAGGCTAAGGCTATAATGCAAAAAAAGTGTCATATTTGATGTAGACAGGCTGCATCAATCTGTATTTCCTTTACATAAAATCAACATTATGGATCCTACAAAACTGGCAAGATGGTTTCCACATTTTTGGGTGAGATATAGTTTATCATTTGAATATATGCTAATCATGATAATCCATTGAGGGCATTATAGGAAGTGAGTTTTTGTTATTGGAGCAAATATGTCAAATGGTCTGGACTTATATCACTTCATTCCAATATCAAAACAACAGTATGTGAGTTGCCAGTGGTGGAATGTGCTAGAGAGCGGTGATGCTAACTTTGATGCTGTGTCCATTTACTCTGTATTCTGCTCTGGAAATAACAGAGTGTGAGTTGTGGATTGTGGACTGTGCTTGACACTTGTGATGCTAATCATTGTTCATTCTACTCTGGAAATGACAGGAAGTGAGTTGTAGATTGTAGATTGTGCTTGACAGTGGTGGTGCTGATGATGATGCCATGTCCATTCACTCTGTATTCTGCTGTGGAAATGACAGGGAGTGAGTTATTGCAGATTGCGGCAAACAGTGGTGATGCTGATGCTGATGATGCCATGTCCATCCATTCTTCTGGAAATGACAGGGAGTGAGTTGTGCATTGTGGATTGTGGTAGACAGTGGTGATATTGATGATGCCATGTGCATTCATTCTTTTGGGCATGACAGGAAGTGAGTTGTGGATTGTGGATTGTGGCAGACAGTGGTGGTGCTGATGATGCCATGACCATTCATTTTTCTGGAAATGACAGATGGTGAGTTGTGGATTGTGGATTGTGGCAGACAGTGGTGATGATGATGATGCCATGTCCATTCATTCTTCTGGAAATGACAGTCTGTAAGTTGTGGATTGTGGATTGTGGCAGACAGTGGTGATGATGATGATGCCATGTCCATTCATTCTTCTGGAAATGACAGTCTGTAAGTTGTGGATTGTGGATTGTGGTAGACAGTGATGATGCTGATGATGCCATGTCCATTTACTCTTCTGGAAATGACAGTGGGTGAGTTGTGGATTGTGGAATGTGGCAGACAGTGGTGATGCTGATGATGCCATGACCATTCATTTTTCTGGAAATGACAGATGGTGAGTTGTGGATTGTGGATTGTGGCAGACAGTGGTGATGCTGATGATGCCATGTCCATTCATTCTTCTGGAAATGACAGTCTGTAAGTTGTGGATTGTAGATTGTGGCAGACAGTGGTGATGATGATGATGATGCCATGTCCATTCACTCTTCTGGAAATGACAGTTGGTGAGTTGTGGATTGTGGATTGTGCCTGATGATGCCATGTCCATTCATTCTTCTGGAAATGACAGGAAGTAAGTTGTGGATTGTGGAATATGGCAGATAGTGGTGATGCTGATGATGCCATGTCCACTCATTCTTTTGGAAATGACAGTTGGTGAGTTGTGGATTGTACATTGTGCCTGACAGTGCTCATGCTATAATGATGCCATGTCCATTTGTTCTTTTGGAAATTATAGGAAGTGAGTTGTGGATTGTGGATTGTGGCAGATAGTGGTGATGCTGATGATGCCATGTTCATTTATTATTTATTCTGCATTGGAAATGACAGGATGTGAGTTGTAGATTGTGAAATGTGCCAGACATGGTGATGCTGATATGTCTATCTATTCTTCACTCTCCTCTATTATTCATAGTTTGTGAGTTTCTCATTGTGGACTAATCTATACAATAGTAATGGTGATCATGTCATGTTTGTGTTTTATTTTCAAATAACAGGAGGTAAGTTGTTCATCATTTCATGGTTTTCCACAGAACCATTTAACATGTCCTTTTCTTCATTCATAGAATGTGTGTTCCCCATTACATTGTTGAATATATGATTATCATTGATGCATATTTTCAATTTCCTTCTATTCTGGTTTATTCAGCTGGTGAGCTTTCTATTATAATACAACCATATCATTTGTCATTTATCCTGTTGTATTTCATTTATTTAAGACTGTAAGTGATGTTATGCTGGGAAAGCAGTCACATTGTAACTGTTCATTTTCAATGAATATAGGAGGTACATCATGATTCATGACATATGGTGAAGCATTATCATACTAATGATAGATGTTTTGGATTCCTCATAGATGGTAAGAAGTGTCTTGATTGTTTTGATTTATCTTTTTTTTTTTTTTTCTGGTTTGGGTTTGTTTACTAATTGTTCAATAATATCCAGGCTGTATGTTGTTGCATATAATTTTTGGCAGCATACATTGTGCTTATTTTATATTGTGCTCAAATATTATTTTATTACTTACAGGATGTGAGTGCTTCAGTACAATTGTAATAACATAATATTATCTGATTTATGATCATATTATATATTGTATATCAAACTTAGTCTGTAAGTGTTTATCAATATACATAGATTTGATTTTGATCACATTTTACTTTACAGACGGTGAATTTATTTTGATCACTTCCTGATTTTGTTCTCATACATATCAATTCAATTGGTTATTATCAGATTGTTTACAATGGAACAGTATGTAAATTAATTGTCTTGTCTTTTGGTATTAACATTTCATTCCTCAGGCTGCTAATATTCAAACCATGAAATCTTCCATTCTGAAGCCTGATAGTCTTGTAAATTTCTCATTAATATCATGTTGTGTTGTAATGAATTGGAAATCATAGATGAACCTGGGTACATGGAAGAACATGCTTCTAACTATTACTTGTATATTCTTTTTTTACCTTTCAATTTTTTTGACACACAAGAAAATGAAATGTATTATTTTGTTTCTTTGTAGATGCATTGCTCATTCTAGAACATTCTTTCTATCTTTTCCATCAAAAGGATCCTCAACCACTTCAATCTGCTGCTGAGAAGTACAAGGCATTGGGCATACCCAAGAAGGTGAAACTAGCCATGAAGGATGTTTTTGATCAGTATGGCAAGGCATCCAAAGAAGAAAAGGTAGACATGATTGTGAATGTCATCCTGCAGCATCGGATGAGTATGTTATACATATCTTCAAATTTTCATCTAATAATCCTCTATTCTCAGCAATCTAGCAAACTTCCTTTAGTATGGAAATCAGAACATCAAGTTGCTTTGAAGAAGAAAAATAGATTTCAGATGAGGAATGAAACAAAGCTGAAACATCCAGAATCCGAGGCTATAGAAATGTACTCAGTCATGTTGCATGCATGCATGTTGGTTGATGAATGAAATTTTTGTATGGAGGCATGGAGCAGTCTAGCTTACCCCACTGAGAGCAGCACAGAAGGCCATTGGTGCTATCACACAATATAGGCAAGGAGTGTCATGGGCCATGATATTGAGGAGACTCCGACTGGGAAGATGCTGTTAGAAAGTTTGACTTGAAAGCTATCACCCCCACCAAGGCCCTAGTTGAAGAATCGAGTTACACGCAATAAACTCATGGGACGAGCCGCGTCTGCCCACCCGGTAACGTACTCCTTCATCTTCGCACACGCTCCAAAGGTGGCAAGTCATCCTCTCTCGATCGAATGCTAACATCTGGATCTTGAGCTGTGTGGTGAGATGAAAACGACACCAGGAAGTAAAGATATCACATACACAGAGACGTGTCTATACAGATCGCGCCTTCATTCATGGTCGTCAGGACTGGGTGAAGTTGGGATCAAATGTTTCGGAAGAATAGACCGCCGGCGCTACAAAACCATACAATCAGTAAGGAAATGAATGATGAGAGATTCGAGTGCGAGGGGAGTACCTTGTTATTACCACTACCTGCTACATTAATCATGTCGACGTCGACCTTGAATCTCTCCTCGTCCACCCTGGCCCGTTTCTCGGCGCATTCGACCACCCACGCTATACCGACGACGATAGGTTTAGGATCATTCAGCAATCTACACCATCGCCACGGTCGGTTGAAGGTACCCGGTTAGTGAGAGGCCAAACGAGATCAGCTTTGGACATACCGATACCGCGTTAGCGTGTGTGGGAGTCCATTCTTGTACACAATATGTGTGCACGTCTGGCCAAGTCGGCCCATGATCTAGATACCAATCAACGTCTGCA
>JBBPPA010000431.1:0-22561 GCA_038091735.1 Leccinum pellstonianum | reverse complement strand
CAAGCTGCCTTTATAACGCTCACTCTCGTCCTCTTCCTCGGCACTGTCTACTCTGTCAAGAACAAGTCGTTCCTCGACACCTCAAATCCCCTTCTCTCTCACCTTCCCCATCACCGCCAAAACACCGACTACTTCGCCAACAAGTCAAACGTCCTCAACACCTTCTTCATCAAACGCGCCTGGGGCTGGACATCCTTCGCCTTCCTCTTCGTCTGGCTCACCAGCCCACGACACACCCAGACTCTTCGTCGCGTACTCCAGTGGGTTGTCGCATCCCTCGCATGGCTCGCCTTCACCCGCTGGTTCTTCGGCCCCGCCATCCTTGAGCGCGCAATTGTCCTGTCGGGCGGGGAGTGCACCGTTGCCCTACCATCAGGTGGCTCGTTTGCCGTCCCGCTCGAGTACTGCTTCTCCAGGATCACACTCGCGCCCGAGACACACCCTGGCCTGTTCGCGTCCCCGTGGGTGCTCCCCGAGGCGGGTACGTGGCGCACGGTACCGCGTCTACGCAGTGGCCACGACGTGTCTGGGCACGTGTTCCTCCTGACCATGTCCATCTTGTTTCTCGCGGACCAGATCAGGGTGGCATCGAGAACGAACACGCGCGCTCCCGCCGTGACGTGGTTGGGCCTGTGCCCGCGGATGCACAAGTGGTCGATGTATGCTGCGCTGGGGCTTCTCGCCGTCTGGTTGTTTGCGCTTGGCACGACGAGCGTATATTTCCATACGCCATTTGAGAAGCTGACGGGATACCGTGCGTGGCCGTGTTGCTTTCATGTGTCTGCTAGTGTCTGTCGTTACTGACCCATTTCATTTCGCACAGTGCTAGGACTGGCGGGGTACAGTCTGACGTTGTTGATTTGATGCATGCCAACTGTAACGACTACGACGATGACGTTTCTTGTCCTTTCCTGCCTGAGGATAGCGATGTAGTTTCTGGTTTGTCCGACTTCCATACGTATTAATCACTGCTCCAAGTCACACCATAGAGCCATGAAAGTAATTAGTAACCATCCTTTTCATACCATCCATGACCAGCTTTACACGCAAAAACTCACTCTCCCGCCAAGCCCCGCCCATTCGGCGATCAACCCCTCCCCAACCACGGACGCCTCCTTCAGCCACCGACTTGCCGTCACTGTAGGCTTGCCCACTGTCTCGCCCTCGTTCTCGCCCTCTTCCTCCGAGTACTTCGTAAAAGCGTCAGGAACTTACGGCTCGAGTTGCGCCGCTCGGCGTGGTCTTTGGTTGCATAAGATAAGACCCATCGGGTTAGTTTGACATCACTTATTTGGCGCTCATACGCAAGATGGAGTGTATGCACTGTACTTGCCTTGGAGGGCCATCCATCGAGGATATAAAGCTCATGTGTCGTCGCCATGGGGTTCGAAGCGCATATATTCGTGTATGCCAGTGTGTGCATAGGAATCCCTCGCGCGGACCCAGTTCCATTCCTCGGTGGTGAAATCACGGAAGGACGTCATGAGCTGACCATATGACAGTAAGACCCAAAGGGCAATATGAGAAAGGACAAAAGAACGCATTGAGCCCATAAGGTCCAACCAAAGGGTCCTCTCTAGGGACGAGGTCACTCGAAAATTTTGAAGAGCTCTGGCGTCTCTGCAAGTAATTTGAGAGTGTGGAACACCAAAAAAGGTCTGTAAAGAACTTGATAGTGTTTGCAGAGGTGGGCGGGATAGGGCGGCTTCGCGCCCGGATGAGGCTTGAGAGTCTGAGAGCCCATGGCCCTACGAAGAGCGTCCGAGTTCTGGTGCAGAGGCAGAGAAGGAGTGAGAGGAAGGTCCCAGTGGGCTTTTCCGGGTGTGCAACGTACACATCGGGACCGAATATGTCTGAAGTTTGAATGAGGTTGGTGATTCATGATCGCTACTGAGAGAAGCTAGTAGTCTGTACGAAGCATTTTCGGGTTCCCCGGTAGGTCAACAACTCGTACACGGACGTTTTGGGCGGTGTGACGAAGCTTGTAAGGAACAATGTGGGCAAGAAGGGTATAAATGCATTGTGGTGAGTTTCGTGTCTAGTGGATGAACCGAACTGACTTGAAGCGAAATTCAATGACAAGCGAGAGAGTGGTGCTTGTCACTGTCACTCCGACCGATCGACAACCCATGCCACTGCAAGTGATGATGAGCACGAATCCCTCTCACATCCTCATCGCTCGCAATTCACGTGGGCCAAACAACCCATCAGCTTCCCTCAGCTCCCCCACAGAGACACACGCAGCTGCATCAGGCATATTCCGTTCTTCCGGTTCTCCCCCGTGGCTTCTCGAGGGATGCGACAACGACGAGCTCGTCAGCGAGCTGAACCTTTATGAGTCCGATCAAGCCATAGAGATCGACGACACCTTCACCCGCACCGGAAGATTCCCCGGAACCGTCAAGATCGTCATCGAGAGTACCACGTTCTGGTGAGTTCGCATCCCCCCCCCTCTTCCCCCGCAACGCACTGTGGTTGTGGCACAACTTTTTGGAATGGGCGCTAATACGAACACCGGACCGTCATAGGGCGCACAAGGAAGTCCTCTTTTTCGCTTCGCCGTTCTTCGAGGCCGCTCTGAGTGGCGGGTGGCTCGAGACCGGCGGTCGTCCCCAATCCATGTCTTCCGTCATTACAATCTCACAGCCACCCTCTGTACCGGGCGGCAAATCTGATCCTGACACGACTGCAGCCATGTCCTTTACCCCTGAAGACGATCCCCAAGAAAGTGCCAGCGACACCGGGTCCGACTGCTCGTCGGACCCTGTGGAGATCGAGAACCCTCTAGCAAGCGAAAGCGACATGTGCGAGAGCGAATCAGAACAACTCGTATCTGCCGACCAGCCCCGCGAACGCGAGGTTGATGCTCGAGGAGCGAGTCTGGCCAAGCTCCAAGGCACTGCTGGAGACGTCAAGCCTAGCTTCAAGGGCAAACAAAAGGCGGTCCGTTCGGGCTCTCAAAACACCCTTGCCACCCTTAAAAGACGCCGCCGTGCGCACGACCAGGACGCTGTCATCGTCCTCAAGGAAGAAAAAGCTAACATTTTTCACGATTTTCTCAAATTCGTATATCCACAGTATGTTCGTTCGTCCTACATTGTACGGTGACGTGACCACGCTCGCAGCCTCCAATGCAACATTACCTGGAATAACGTCGAGGGTCTTATGAACATCTCACACAAACTCTGTGTTCCAGCACTTCAGCAGGAATGTCTGACTTTCCTTCTTACACATGCAGCTGGCAAACCTATCAAAGCCATGCGCATCGCGGAGCTCTTCGAGGAGGAAGAACTCTACCGCGAATCAAGTCGTTTCGTGCTCGATAATCCCGGCGGATGGTCCGAAGAGGAACTGAGCACCCTCAGTCAAGAAACGCTCTTGAAACTCGAAAAACGGTATGTCCTTGTACACTTGACTTTTTCTTTTACCTCTGACATCTCACGATCGTTTCGTCAGACGCAACTGGTTCCTCGAACGCGTCTTGAAACTCGGCTTGACACCCCTAGCCAAGGAATACCAATGCGTGCGTCGCCTTTTTGCCGTTTTGCTTGGGTGGAGCACCTATCTGCGTACCAACCTAGTGTCCAACTTGCCCCGACTCGACCAACTGCGCCCGTTTACTTGAAGAGAAGTGGCGGCAGGCTTACAATGCCGTCTTTAGATTCGGTTCGTGCCCCCCGTCCGCCTTTTTCTGACACATCGCCAACCTCTTTTCTAGGTCCCTGCCAGCCCTCGATGGTATACCGCTACCTCCGAAATCTCGAGGGCGTCAGTCCCCCGTTGTCGCTCACCCACCTCGCATGCCAAACGACGGCCAAGGCGTTTACAGCGACGCGTAAGTGACCGTCGTTCTATTTCCTCTCTTGGCGCGGTGCTGACGTTGCCTTGTTCTGCCCCCGATCAAGTGTTCGACCGGATGTTTTCGCTCGGGATCCGCGGCGACGCAGCAGTAGCACCTCTCGGCGCACGGGTTGCCGCCGTCGCTGCCGCAACTGGTCCGCGACGCCATTTCCTCTACTGCACGCTCAAGCCAGACAAGGCGGCCCCGCGCCCGCGCCGGTCGCGCGAGCTCGCTTGATTGTTTTCCGTCGGGTTTGCGTTTCTCCTTCGCGCCCTTCTTTCCGTTTCAAAACCCCCTGCTGCGCGCTTTATTTAGCTCTAACGCGGTTCCGCTAATCCCCCCGTTTCTTTTCGTACTCGGGGCTTAATAGTTTGTATTCCCGGATTCATAATGTAAACCCTCTCTACAATCCGTCGCGATGACCCGAGCTTGCTTGGTATTCCATGGGGTATCCAAAAGAAGAGAGTAAAAAGAAATAAAGAACGAAAGGGGTGCGACGGTGACGAAGACAGTGAGTGCCAAGACCCACATCCACGTCAACGAGGCCTCCCGGCAATCGTCATGGAACCACTCGCGGCACGCACGAGAGCGAGAGATGCTGTGTAAAGCCGTACAAAAGGCAATATTGGTGGTGGCACTGGACGAAAAAAGGAGAGATGAAAAGAATCATAAACCTCGGATCATAAACGAACCGGTCGAACTGTCTGTCCTCTTTGCATAAAAGAGAGAGAGAGAGAAAAGGTGCGCGGAGCTAAAAATAACTTACGGTCGAGAATGAGTTTTACACCACTCTAATAAGAGAAAAATACAATAGGATAAAGAAAGAGACGAAATGGAGAAATGAAGAAGAAAATGCAAAAGAACGAAAAAGGGAAATGAATGAGAACATCAAGTTGCCAGACATGACACGGCCCACAGAGTAGCGCATGCCGGCATTTTCACCGCTGAAAGACTGTGCGAGCATTCTCCACCAGCCACTCCACCATCAACGCTTTCCCTGCCATGTCGCTAAACTCTGACCCAGGGTCTCTCGACCACATCAGCGTTGCTAAGTAAAGCCCCCGCCTCTTGCATCAACAACCGCAGCCACAATGCGTTGGATCAAAAACACTCACGCCCAAAAACGACGCCTAGGTTGCGCGCGTTCATCAAATTCATATCGCTGTGTTCTTGCACGCTGCGCAGTCGCACAGATGATCAGTAAGCAACTCCATGACATACGGCACAGGCAGTACTCACCGATGCAAGTGAAGTACGAGCACCCGTAGAGTATAATAATGTTCGGGCGGAAGACGATCGACGAGCTCTTGTATTTGCATCGTTTTCAGTGCCGGATCTTTAAGTCCCGTGGCAGCAATGAACTCCTCGTGGAGATCATACGTCAACAGAGGGACCGGAAGCGAGCGGAGGTAGGTCTTGAGTACCGACGTCACGGAACCAATATCGTTGAATCGGTCGGTATCACGGAGATCAAAGGCGGTATATTCGCCTCGCTCAAAAAGTTGAGATATCATCTTGGTTTGGCTAGCACCTCCTGTCTTGCGGTAGATACCCTCGTAGTCGAGCGCTGCGGAATGCGTCAGCGAGCGTCTGTCGACCAAAGACATTAGGACCGACCCAGCGTCTCGACTGCCTCTATACACTTTTCAACTAGGACAGGAACCTTGCGGTCGCCCCATCGCAGGTCAGATCGGACCTGCTCGGCGAGCTCACGACCAAACATCGAAAGACCTAAGATGGCTTGAGCGACAGGGCCTCAGCTGCAGACGTTCCATCAGACAAACCTTGTTGCCCAATCCCATTCAGTTCGTCCCGCGGACGGGCGGGATGCTGGGAACATGACAGATGGACTTGATTGACGCATCGCGAATGAACGTTGATATGGCACACTAAACAGCAGTTGAGACGAACCCGCCGTAGACGTAGACGACAAGGACGACTCACTCGTGCAACGGAAATGCGAACCACCCCACAACTTCTCTCCGCAGTGATCACAGCGCGTAAACCGGAGAGCGTTCGCAGGTTGAAAGTTATGTTCAAAGTGCCTTTTGCTTCTTGGATCCGAGGATGCAAACGTCTGGTCCCGCATTCGTTGGCCCGGCCACTTGAAGATGCCATGTTTAAGAGTGGTCATGGCTTCGGAAGGCTCAGGCTTTGGTCCCCGGATCATCCTGATTTCGCGATCATCGAGAAGCGTCGCCATGCTCGAGTTTGGCCCCGTGCCTGAGCTGAACGACGGCTGCGGCCGGTGGAAGATCTCCAGTACAGGTTGTTGACCGCGATCAAACGACAGGTTTTGCTTTTCGCGAAACACAGGCTCTGGTTTTGTTGGAGGTATGTCCGGTGATGGTGATGGGGAATCAGCACGGGCAGCATCCATCCGTCGAGTATATTGCCCGCTGAGTTTGGCAAGTTCCTCGTTTCGAGCGTTGAGTACCGTCGTTTCTTCCAAGAACTGCTCGCGCGCCGACCTGAGCTCGGCGATCTCTCTGAGGAGGGTGTCTCGTTGGCGAGTGAGTGGTACGAGTTCGTGCTGGTACTGTTTCTTGATGTTGTCCAGCCGCATCGTCAAGGAACGGCTTAATTGGGCAGCGGAAACATCGCCGCCCGATGATATGACTCCGGATGCACTGTATGCTGGTGAGCAAGGCTGTGTGATGGGGGCAGAGATGTGACAGATACCTCTTTGAGGAACACAGCTCTTCGACCTCCGCTAACGTAACCTCTCTTTCGGCTTTAAGCTTGGAGAGATCCTTTTCGAGTCGATCCAGGTTTTTGTTAAGCTCCTCTGACATCTGCCGCCGTGCCTCGCGACGACTGCTCTCCCCCGTCAATGCGGTAAGTTTGGCTGCTTGACCAGAAAGCAGGACTCGCAGACGAATGATCTCCGACTCGGCATTGCGGCGTGCTATCAGCTCGCGGTCGTACTCTTTCTGGGCTACAGTGAGCCCATCCATGTACTGCTCGCTCGCCCGCTATCGAAAAAAAAGCGTCAAACTAACGGCACCAAGATCGACGGATGGAATGTCACCTTTGTTCCCTCAAACTTTGACTTGAGTTCCAGGTACTCCTTGTGTTTCTGCTCCAACGATATCAACACATTTTCCACAAACACAGTTTCGAACCGAAGTTGCTGCGAACCTCCTGCGTTCGCGTCCGAAAGGGCCTCTTGCAGACGGCGAACGACGAGATCGTGCGTGTCGTTCGTAACGGGTGGCAGCCCCGGGCCGCCGGCAGGGGAAGTGACGGTGATTCGAGTCGTCGAGGGGAGATAGCTCAGAGAGGCGTTGGAGTCTAGTCTTTCTCGTATGGACACACGCTGAGTCGAAGGCGCGTCGGATTCGGAAGCGGCGCGTCCCCTAGGAGGAAACTGGACAACCGAGTCTGACGCAAACTCCGTGGACGCCGTGATATCAGCCGATGGGGCTGGTGGAGGTTCAGAACCCGTATTTGAAGAAGTATCCACTCCGACGCCATCGGTTGGTAGCTTTCCGATGTCATCCTGAGGGATGAGCGTATGGATGGAAGTCGGAGACTTGTGCGGTGCTTCCTCTTCTTGCTGTGCAATCTCGTCCAACGACTTGAGCGATGGAAGGCCACCAACCGATTTGAGGAAATCTGAAAAATCGGCGCCAGACATGGAAAATCGTATGGGCGGTAATGCCGGAGCAATGAATGTTGCGATGGACGTGCGTTCGACCGGCGAAGATTCCTCGGAACCATCCTGTTGGGAAACGGAAGAGATGTTCGGGTCGATATGAAGTTTGAGAGCCTCTGGGCGCGGTTTCGGGGGAGGCATAGGAGGTGAGTCGATTGGCGTGTTGTCCTCTGACTGTCTCCCGCCGGAACTTTCAGCCTCGGTGTCGGTGCCACTCTCTACACCGTGCGGCACGTCAGCCGGGTGGGAGGGCGACGTGGGTGTTACCATTCCCATCCGGTCACTATTCCAAGCCAGTGGAATTGTAATTTCAGACTTGGAGCTGTCCGATCGAAGGGGCCGCGTGGATGTCGGATGGCCGTTGGTAGAATAGGCATTGGCATTTTGAGATCCGTTGATGCGGCGCAAGCTAGCCGATCGCTGTGGCGGACGCTCCAAGGTTGGCGCTGAGCGGGGAGCTGGAGGTATTGGAGGCGGGGGGTGGGATGCATATTGGGGGTCGAGCGTCGCGGAGGCAGAACGAGCGCGTATCGATTCCGGAGTTGCAGGGCCATTTTCCGGTATCGCGGGGGAGGAGGATGAGGAATGGTAGATGGAAGAATCGGACGAGTTGTCGCGTAACAAGCTAGCATTCGAGCTTCGTTTAAAGATGGAATCGTCAAAGTATGACTTTGAGGGTGAGGGGGCGACGGGGGAATCGGAGCGAACTGGGAGGGTTTGAGAGCGAACGATCTCGGGAGATGCAGAGTTGGGAAGGGTTTCGTTGAAGCGGAGGGTCAGACCAGGGTTGATTGACCGGCGTTTGTCAGCTCTGGATGTTTGGGTGGGGACGTTGAGACCACCGATAGGTATCAAGTGGTCCTGATTGGGGGCAGCCTTTGCCATGAGGACGTTGAGGGGCCGCACGCCGTCATCATAGCTCTTACGGCGTTGGATCGGATCAGCCTCTGGAGATGAGGGAGTGAGGTGAGAAATGGTGGCGGTCAAGCGGGACGGAGCCGATGTATCTTGCTGACTATCTCCGCTTGAGATGGTTGGGCGATGGGAGTTGCCATTCGGAGAAATGAGTAATTCGGCATGGCCGTGATTAGTATCTGGAGGTGCGACAGTCATTACGAAAGACTGTGAATGCTGGGAGGGTGGCAATGACGTCGATTGGGGCGGTTGTGAGTCAGGTTGCCTTTCGGTTGGGGTTGTGAGAGCGGATTGGTTGAGCGTGGGATCTGGTTGTATGGGAGATGCTGATCTACGCCTGTGATTGAGGTCGCGAGGAGATGCGTGAAGGCTTTGAGATGAGGGGGCGTCGTGAAGGCCAGGGACGGATCTTTTGGAACGAAGGGAAGGGATCGGGTGTGGACGGTCGGGAAGCTGGAAAGGTGGTGAACGAAGACGGGTGGAGGAGACAAGGAGAGGACTGACGGGGTTCTCTGCGAGAAAGTCTCTGGGTTCGCGATCGCGGGTGACGGCGGCCTTTTCCTTTTCCCTCTTGCGCTGAGCATGGCGTCGAATTTTTGCCATGCGTTCGTTGTGGCAGCTCATACAGTAAATGCCGTGGCTGGTCTTTGCGAACACGAGCTCGTCAATTCTGTTGTGACAGACCTTGCACTTGAAGCAATGAGCGTGATACGAGTCGTCTCCGGTCATGATCGCCTCGTCGAGGATGGGCTGCTGGCAGATGTTGCAATTGTAGCTGCAGTCAGCGCAGATGGGTGAACCATCTGAGAGGAGGAGAAGGTTTGTGTCTGCGGTGACCTGGTTGTTGCACTTTGCGCATTTGAAGCAATCTACGTGGAAGAAGGACTGCCTGTAAGGGGTCGTTAATGAGAATCTTGGGAAGGTGGATGTATGCTCACCCGAACGCGACGACGAGACCGCCGCTTTCGTTCACGGCCGATTTCTTGCAGCCCGGACAGAGCCTGTTTTCGATGGGGACGTCGTCGGCCATCAACGTCGTTCAACTCAACTGACCGCCGTCGCATCCCCCCAATTGGGCATATGCACAGCCACAGATGGTCCGTGCACGCTGGTCACGAGTATATAAGCAGGGCCCCATTTGATCACTTTTTCCCCATCTCTTGTGCTCGGGCATGTACTGTCGCCAGTGAGGTCTTTACCGAGGCACAGTCTTTTGCTGATTGCAAATTACACATCCGAACTCGTCTGTTAGCTTCGGCTTCCAGCAATTTTTGGAAAAAAATATTCATCCTTTGCGATGATTTTATTAGTTTTTTGTATGTAATAAAATGCGAATTAAATTGCCTTGGATCTTTAATAAAATGTTCTGTGTGTGTTTCTTGTTCTTACCATCATCATGCCTCTCCCGGACAGCACTGTGCTCTCCCTCCAGGTCAACTCGAATGCCGTCCAGTCGAAGCCAAAGCACGCAATGATCGTGCGGATGTCTGCAGAGACGCTCGATGCACTCGCCGATGCGTTCCCAAACTACCCTCCGATGTCCTTTGACTTTAGTGATGTTCCGGTGAGCTTCTCTCACTTCCCTTTGTATGAATCCCTCCAATATCACCCACAGGGCATCTACATCGGAGAGTCCTTCTTTCCCATGCGCCCGCAGAGGGAGAGCTCCCCCCATGAGCTCTACCTTCGCACAGCTTCCGCTGCCAAGCCCATGGCGCCACTCAAGTTCTACGCCAATGTCATTGGCAAGTTCATGGTCGAGCGCCAGCTCGGGGACAAGGTCACCGGCAAGGTCCGCCAGCAGACAATGGTCGCAAAGCAGCAGCACATGGAGAGACAAGCAATCCTTCTCGATCAACCTCCCATCCCCGTCCACGGAAAGAACGGAAAGCGCACCATCCCCGGCTCCGGCATAGTCCTCAAGAAGAAGACTGCTCCCTCAGACCAGCTTCATCTTGCCTCCCCATCCACCCACCCCTCCCGCAAGGTCTCTCCACTCCCTCAGAGTCTCACCCCCAGCAAGGCCAGCTCGGACGTCCGACGCCGTCTCGTTCATTTCCTTGCTACGGCACCTCGCATTGCAGACGATGTCGTCAGAATGGTCGGCGGCAGCATAACCGTTTCCGCACGCAAGGATTTGCTTGCTCTCCTCCACGACGTGAGTCTTGTCACTCCCTTACCCCTATTCCTACACTCATCACCATCCCAAAGGTTGCAGAGGAACAGCCCGCAAAGAAGGGCGACTCGTCCCCGCGTCCGTGGTTACTCAAGCCTCAAACTTGGACCGAGGTTCGACCCTTTGAATGGCCCAAACTCTCAGAGACAGACCGTATAGCCATGGCCCGTCAAGCACGCATGGTCTTCAAGGCTCTCAAGATACCAGAGTCCGATCCAGCATGGGAGAACGTGCGCTATCGCTCGACCGCATCTTCTGTACCAGCTCCACCACCAATGGCAACCAGCAGCAGTAACAGATCTTCCACCAGCGCTCAGGCAGAATCCAAGCGACCCGCCATCACCACCAAAGATGCCAAGGCGAAAGCCAAGCAGGACCCCCCACGTGCAAAAGGTGAGATACAGATGAAGGACGAGAGCACAAAGGCCACTGTCTCCCGCATCAGCGCCATCAAGCGTGCAGAGGTGGAACGACCCCCCAGTCCCTCGGAAGGTAGCAGCGCTGCGAAATCGGCCGCTTCCCGACGGCTCCCTGGCTCTGGATACCAAAAGAAAACGTCCCTGCCCCCTCCGAGTGCTACGGAGAAGTCAGCTACGAATGTGCCAGCGAAATCCCTTCCCGCTTCTTTACCTCCAAAACCTTCTCCTACAGCTTCGCCAGCGGGTGCAAGCCATGCCCGAAAAACGATACCAACGATACCACCGAAACTTCCGAAAAAGGAAGAGGAATCCGATCGAGAGCGTGATAGAGAACGCGAACGTCAAAGGGAACGCGAGCGCGCAAAACGAGAGAGGGAGAGGGAGAGGGAGCGGGAGAGGGAGCGGGAACGGGAACGGGAACGGGAAAAAGAGAAGGAGAAGGAGAAGCAACGGGAAGAGTTGGAAAGAGAGCGGGCCGAAATAGAGAAGCGCGAGAAAGCACTGGCAAGGCAAAGGGAGCGCGACACTATCGAACGGGAGAAGCGTCAGAGGGAAAAAGAGCGCGAGCGCGAAGAGATGGAGCAAGAGAAACGGCGGAGAGAGAAAGAAAGATTGGCGAAGGAGCGAGCTGCCGCGGCTGCTGTCCAACGCAAGACCGCCACGGACGACTCGCATGACAATGCGTCGTCAAAGGCATCCGCGCCGAAGCGTCGAAAACTCGACGACGGTACTTCCATTCCTTCTTCCTCTTCGACAGCGCGGGATGCGGGGTCAGTTGGGTTCAAGAAGCAGATTCACGAGCCCTCTGTGGACCCTCGTCTCAAAATAAAGAAAGAACAAACCTCGCCTCAGTCGTCCACCTCAATCCAGGAACGACGGGCAACGTCGTCTGCGAGCGGGTCGACGCACAAATCTGAGCGACCCTCCAGGGCAAGTGGGAGTGCCAAGCCCCGGCGACGATCTCCCATATATACCTCCTCTGAAGACGAAGGTGAGATCCCGCAGCCTCGAAAACGCCCATCCCCGCCCCCCGTCTCAGATCGGTCCAACTCATCGGACCAACCTGCGCCGGAGAGGATACAGCGCCATCACCGTACGCCACGCGCGGTGTATGCACCAGCGAACGACCCCGCTGCCCTCCGCGCGCTGTATCAAACCAAATACTCGGATTATATAGGGACGTTCAGCAAGATCGTAGCGCAGAAGCGCAAGATCCAGGCGATGTTGAACGATTCGGACGCCGAGGTGGATGTGATGGATCAGGACGATTTGATGAAGCTCAGCATGGAACACAAGTCGCTGAAGAAGGGACTGGAGGATATCCAGGACATGTACAGCAAGGGAACGACGGCTGCCGCCTCTACCGCACGCGGTGGAAGTGGATCCACGTCGGACTAGAACGATGGTTGGTAGATCTTTCTTTTTTGCTCCGATGTTTTCGGACATGCTCTTTATTTTTATTTTTTCTTTCCACCCACCTATAATGTTTGCAACGAATATGCATTCTTCCTGACAGCTCTCCCTCATCACTACATAGTGTAGCTGCTCTTGTTCTTGCATCACGCACACGAATACCAATGTATTGCAATCGATAGATCGATCGAAAGTATCAAAACCAAACAAAATAGTACACCTGCCCATGATAATGGAAAAGTTTAAAGCTTACTTCCATCCGCAGTGAAACGAGGTCGTCGTGCATAGGTAATGGTTGACACACACTTCGATCTGTATACTTCTAGCACACTTCATACGTAGTTTGTCTCATGTCGACTGCCTTGACGCGTCGCTTCACTTTCTCGATCATTGATGCATTTCCATTTTCCCGAGAATGTCGGTCCTTGATCGATCTGATCCGTGATGGACACGTCAAAGGATTGTAAATCCAAAATCGAGTTTCGGAGGGACGGCCACGACACGCAGATCCGTTTTTCTGATTTAGTACTAGACAGCGGGAAATAAGCTGGATAGCATGTCGTACTCACCTGTACGGTATCGAGAAACTGCAGTCACTGTGGTGACCAAGTAGCAGACCTTCAAAACAGTCGATACGAACGTAAGCTCGGTAACTACACAATACATTTCCTTCGAGCTAAGGGAACCATTCAATTACCACTTGTTGGTATACCGCATGATTCTCTCCTACTCCCGACTGAGTGGGGTACCAATGATACTAATTTTTTGCCGACTCAGAGCCCAGTGACCCGTCTCCAAGTCTAGCACTCGATTGAACAAGGTTGCGCCGTGGTCCGGGGATATTCCTCCAGCCACCTGACAGGGCGCCCAGTTCTGAAATCCGAAAGGTGTCTTCTTTATTTCGGTAGCCTAGGCATACATAGAATGGGTATACCTGGTGCTGCCTGTGACAATATTAATGTAAAAGAATCGACAGGAATATGTCGAGAAGAAAGAACGAGCAGGTGGAAATGAAGGAGCGCCGAGAAGAACAGTCTGCCATGAAATTAGGTGTAACGGAGAGGAGCAAGAAGAGGTGGAACAAAAGGAGTGTCGTAGATAGAAGGAACGCATCTACTGCCAAATATCGAATGCGGAGCAGAGACACTGGTTGGGTTTCTCGAGCCACCGGTACCCATGTCGTCCTCAGACGTGTGTATTGTTCCAGAGGGACCTCACTACAAAGTCCGTTGGATCGGGGTTCTGCACCGAGGACAACTTTGCATTTTGAACGAATTGCACTATGGGTGAGGAGAGAGTTGAGTCAGATACAATCCTTGCCCCAACCTCACAAGCAAAACTACCCCGAGGATTTTCTTGCACTCACCCGTACGATCGACACCAGGAACTAGGTAAAACCCGTTCGACGGACGACCTGTTGTCGTATCTACGAAATAGCCTATCGTGCCGTGTGGGTGGTCGAGCCAAGTCCACACACCGACCCCACCCTGGGCCGAGAGCGTGAACGTGTAATCATCGTCTGCCTTCACCACGATCTCAGGATCAACAAGATTGGCCTGTGCGAGCGAGACTGGCGTGAACTGGCGGTGTTGGCGTAGTCAGCCTATCACCCATTCGAGCAGACAACGCGATACTTACATACGACTCGCTTGTCAACGTCTCCTCGTCAACTTGTGCTGTCAGGTTCATCAGTAACCAAACATCGGGAGCCTCGTGTCCAGCAGGGAGAATAGTCCCAAGCCCAGTCTCTTCATATACAAGTGAATTGTTGAGGGAAGGGACCGAGAACGACGTCGTCGAGGTATTCAACACACGCCCGTGCCAATCATACCATGTCAACTGGGCGGTCCCATCCACGCTCTCCCATCGGTCCGAAGTCGCCAGCACCGTCAGCGTCTCGTTTTCGGGCATCCAGAATGGTTGTATGATCACTGGCGCATACACGCTCGCCAACCCATAATTGAGTGCTTTCCATCTGCCAGAATACTCGATCGCCGCCCAACTGATGCCTTGCCAGATATCGTTGAGTTGCCAGACAAGACTTCCGAGGTTGTTCTCCCCCATACCAGCACCGCGTCTGTACCAAGCGATTTCGGAGACCATCATCATAGATTGGAAGACCTGTGTGCTCCAGCACCATTGTGCAAACGTCTGGTTGGCGTCCGAGGTGCCTGGAGTCGGAAGCCAGAATTCGACGGCGGCCGTCATCTGATACTGCCCTTGAACCGCGTTGGGGTTCGGCCAGCTGAGATTGCCAGGCTGGGGATGGTGGTCACGGGACATAACAACGGTGGAGTTGAACGTAAAGTCCTCTGGATCCTCGAGGACGTCTTGCCAGGTGTAGATCGATGGCATGGAATGAAAACTGCCCGGAATTCGTCAAACGACACGGATGCCATAGAAGTGAACGACCTCACCCAAACTCGTTCACAAACCTAGGGATGTCAGGTAAGATAAAATTCGCAATCAAACAGAAGTTGAAACTCACCGAGCGACAGGGTATGCACTCAGATTGAACGCTTGGGTTGCATCGTAATCGTAATACTCTGGTGGGTGCCATGAGTGCAAGTGGAAATTCAAATCATGGGATCATACCAGTATTCCCATAGATGTATCCTGGTGTTCCACTAGTTGTAATCCTCGTAACATAAGGATTCAGGCTCAGAACACCGGCTGTAGTGGAAGAATCTGTGTAGGCCACCTGCACGTGTAGCGTGTTCAGTTCAAAATCGAAGAAACGGCAAACGAACCCACAGAGTTAGTCTCCGAGAGGGCTACGTCGTGCAGATAATCCTGGACCAAATAGACGAACTAGAAACAGCCTTCAGAAATGGCATAACCTAAGCCAACATGGTGAATCATATTCCTCACCTCGTCGAAATAGTGCGTAGCATTCGTTAAGCGTTCATCGACCATCAGGGTGGCCATAAGCTCAAGCTCATTCCCTCCCGCCCATTGTACATTGCTTGGGTGCCTGTTGACTCTGCGAACATTCTGTCTCACCTCGGGCTCAATCGACTCGAGAAACCAGGAATTGTTGGGATAAAAAGCGTCAGAGAAGGCGAACTCAGACCAGGCAAGTATCCCTAGTTCGTCGCACACTGAATAGAAATCGTACAGGCCGCCATCGGTCGCTGTATCCGATGGTTGGTAGTTTCCACCTCCCCAAACACGAAGCTAGAGTGACCATGAGTCAAAATGGCATTGAACAGTCCAATTACACTTGCCATGTTCTGACCGCTTTTGACGGCACTCTCCACAAACCAACGGACAGCGTCCGCGTCAATCCGAGCGTAAAATGGGTCGAAAGGAACGACGCTGCTCCCCTTGCTATAAAATGCCTTTCCGTTGATTTCGAAGTGCCACTGGTCCCCCGGTATGATGCCCCGCGACGCAATCTCCTCTTCAGAATAAGCAGTTTGCATGAGTTGAATTGTACGGAACCCAGTGGTGACCTTCTGCGTGATACACTCATCGCAAAGCACTGCCCCGTGTCCACTTCCCGTGGGGTCCAGAGCAATGGTCAAGTCATACAACTTGGGTGTGCCAAGGTTAAATGGATACCACCGTTCAGGGACCCCGTCCGGAATGGACCAATTGACGCTCATGTAGGTCGTCGTTTCCGTCCCCATCTGAATTGGGTCGAGTGCAATGGGCTGCGAAGTGATACCGAGTTCGGGGATCGACAATGTTACAGTCGGGGCCGTGTAGGATTTGATGGAGCGAATTCCAAGCGTGACATTGAGAACCCAGTCTGCGGATTGGTCGACGAGCGACATGTTTTGACCGTGTTTGTAAATGTCAACCGAGGTCTCCTCCAACAGAATCGCACTCTTGGCAACTGGATACGTTGGGTCGTCGAGTGAATCCAACAAAGTGGCAGACTCGGATAGAGTAACGAGAAAGGCGGGTTTGTAGACTCCGCTGGTCATGAAAGCAGGAGCCTATAAATGTGATCAGCTTAGTGACGAAGCAGAAAATACTGAGCAAATCACAAAATCCCAACCAAAGTCAGTAGCGGTCTTCCGAATCCATTGATAGTTGGGGTATTCATGCTGGTGGTGGTTGAGCTAAAGCAAGATAGCAACAATAACGTATATGCGGCTCACAACAACTTGGTAGAGCACCAGATTCTCGGGTAGTGGTTCCGCATCCGGTCTCGCTGTCACATTTAAACCATAGTACCAAGCGCTCTCGAGGGCAATCGTCAGATTGTTATCGTTTCCAACTGCAGATCCAAGGTAACCAGACACGTCGTAGATATACCTCCGGTACTGATTGTCGACCCAGCCGACTGGGTGACCAGCCAAAGTCTACACGTATGAACAATCAGATGACAATGAAGCATGTCACAACGAGAAACTACGAACTATCTGGGCAATCGTGTCAATGCCGTAGAATACGAGGAGCGTTCTATCCGAGTTGTCATTTTCGTAGTGTTGCCCCAACGGGGTCAAGTCGGCGGTGTATGTCCAGTTGTCGTTCGCAATCCATCTTTGGGTGTATTCTTCACTGGTATGAGTATCAAGCGACATCTGAAATGCTGTCCAACCTCACCGTTGATACCCAGAAGAGGTTCAGTTATGATGCCCGCTTTGACGAGGTCGATGTGAACTTGGGAGGGTAGAGAGCCTGGGACAACAATAGAACCGTTCTGGTTTCGGAGGGTCCAACTCAGCTCAGACAGACTGAAGACATGGGCGCCGAGAACCAATAATGGCAGGCAGGACAACCCGAAGAGGGTTTTTCCTACGTGGCGCATGGTGGAGAGTCAACATTACATCAAGCAAGGTATTAAGTATTTTATACTGTATTTCGGAAGGAGTGTACTTACATAGTTTTGTTGAACGCCGGGTGATGTTATTCGGAACACCGATCGGTCCATAAGCGCTATAAGCGGCGAGAGCAACTAAGACTAATCGGGAGCAGACCGTTATGTACAGTATTATGTACAACTTAACAACTTGTATTGGGTCACTCATGCATGGGCGGACTGTCTTCCTACTTCAGGTGCTGTCAAGGAAATCAAGCTACCGGTGTATCATATCAGACTCGCCAAAAGCCGCGTTGTTTTGGGCAATCGAAAACAACCTTTTCTGTCTTTTTGCTCGTTTCAGCAAACCTTTAGGCTTCAAAGCTTGACCAACGGTCGCTTCTAGTATCTCATCCACGCGTACTGGACCGTCGTGCCCAACCTGTAAAAATTGCATGCACGCAGATCAACATTAATGGAGGATGTGTGGGTCCGTGTATTTTGAAGTACTAGTTGGCACGAATGGTGCTGCCTTCTCCATTAATATTCTTGGGCTAGTGGCACCTCGAGCAGATTCTAGAACTGAACTGAACCTGTAATAACCTTGGGGAGAATGTTGTCTTGAAAATGGCGTGGAACAAGATTCGTGTGAATTGTCTTCTCCGCTCCGTAGTACCGCCATGTTCAAGCACAGTGTGCTCCTTCGACATACGACTCGTGGAATTCTCCATCCAACAGTCGACCGCTACAGCGCCATTCGCCTCTTCTTCATCCGCCAGCCACATCCTACTCAAACCCGCTCAGTCGCTTTCGCACCGCGAAGCCGTGCCAACACCAACTTTCTTCCTCGCCGTCATACGCTAACCGTTCGTTTCAACCACTCCGATGCCAAACAAGAAGTACCCTCTCCGACTCCCACCACCCCGTCAGACAGGCCTCCTGACCACATCGAACAAAAGCAAACAGTTTCACACTCCCATTTACCCCCTTTGAATCTAGACAACTACCCTCGTCTGTATCGTCGCTTAGCCCTCTCCCTCTCCCATCTACACCGACCTACAAGAGATGATTTTCTCAAGGTTGCCAACGGCTTTTGGCAGCGCCTCCGTATACGCTTCAAGTGGTTTACGATTAGGTCGTTCCGCAAATTCAATGCGGACGATATATCCGCGTTTGTCACCTGGTTCCTCATGAGCCAAACACTTTGGATATTGGTCGGAACGTAAGAGCAGTGGTCTCCGCACTTTCTCTGACCTAATTTCATCCTCTCCAAGGACCACATTTTTTTCTGTCGTGTTTGCCGTGGCCAATAGTTTGAGACTTCAAGGTCAGATTATTGTATACGGAGTCTCAAGCGCTGATGTCCTTCCATCCAGAATCCGTCGCCAAGGCCATCAGCAATTATTTGACCAGTGAAACAGGCGTTACGGTCATCTTCGAATCGGCTATCGTACCCAAGTGGAAAGACTCTCGTCTCTCATTCAAGAATGTATACATATCTCGCAGACCACACACCACTGATTCTGCCCGAAAGAACAAAAGCTCTCTTGGACATAGGGCAGCTGTTGCATACGACGTGGCCAGCCATCCGGCATACAACTATTTCGCGGAAGAAGACGAGGAAGTCACGCAAAGTCATGCAGATGACGACGTTAATTACTCCATGTTTGATCTGACGATCGACTCTATCGACGTCAATCTTTCTTTGAAGCGCTGGTTAGATGGAAAGGGTCTCATCGAAGATGCTGTCGTCAAGGGTGTACGCGGTGTATTGGGTGAGTCGCGGCTGCCCAAGATTGTTTGCCGGGACTCAATGCTCTCTGTCTTTTAGATCGACGTTCTGTTTTCTGGGATCCCGACAATCCCTTGGATCCTGCCTCCTTCCGAAGTGTCGCTGGTCCTAGTGATTTTGAATTGGATTCGCTCCAACTAGAAGACGTTCTTATTACGGTGTACCAGCCAGGCAACTTTCGCCCTTACACTGCTTCCATCTTCCGAGCCGATATACGGACTCTGCGCAGGCAATGGTTATTTTATGATTTCTTGTGTGCGGAGAATGTCGTAGGACAGTTCGACAATTGCCTATTCAGTCTGCATAAACCTCAGAGTATCGGGAGAACCACTGAACAGGATGTCCAGGACGGAAAGTGGTCGCGAATGGTAAGCGTCAGGAATGATGACATTAACAAATGACGCTGAACATTTCTCTTAGACTAGGATTCGTATCGATGGAGTGAATATTGATCACATGCAAAACTCGACCACTGATCCCACTGGACCCCTCTCTTGGATTACATCAGGCAAAGTCGACGCAGTCCTCGACATCAAATTCCCTCGCGATCCCGAGGATGAGTACCCGTTCAACGCTCTCTTGGGGGAACTGGCGGACGCCATATCAACGGCAGCATCGGCGTCACTCAATATAGATCGTATCCCTGGTCAGAGAGAACTTGCAAAGCCGCCACTAGTTGCTCCATCTAGTGATGTGATAGAAGACGAACCCGACAAGCCACGGGTAGTTATCGATATAGACTTGCGCTTCAGAGACCTGAAAGCTGCCATTCCTCTCTTTACTCAAAACCTATCACACGTCAATAATGCTCTAATAAGGCCCATTGTGGCATTCATGAAGTGCGCGAGCGATGCCAATATTCGCACAATATTCAAATCTGACCACTTCACAGCGCACACCATACCCTTGTGCCCATCCATTGCAGAGTAGTCAAGGATGTGAATGATTTTGACGGGGCATGGACTGTGAGTGATCGGTCGTCGGGATCAACCTGTCATGTTACTGATGATATTCTTTTACAGATGTGGGAAAGTATGTCACACTCGATTTTTGTGCTATGATCCACCAACTCACCACGTAATCTTCTTAGCTGGATTGATGGACGAAATATCACAAAAGGTCTGGAGTTTTGTTCAGGTAGAACTCATCAGCGAAGGATTGATCCACCTTGTAACAGGTTTACGATGCTCTTGCACACCACGTTTCACAGGTCAATATGAATCGACGAGTCAAGGTGGTTGGGGCGTGGAGCTTGCAAATGACTGCCAGTGCGATACTGTCTGCGCTAAGAAATATCGTCGATCCCATGGCCTCCCGGTTCAGAGAGATCTACTACGTAGACGGCATCCCATACGATGCTCTCCTTTTTGGTCCATAGCACTTTAAGTTTTACCGCTGCTTTCGCCACCATGCCAATAGGTGGAGACGATAAAATCATTGTCTTCATAGAACGATCTTGGCATTGTCATGATCGGACGGTGGACTGGGGACGGCATGGTTGAACTTTTTATAGATTAGTACACGTATCTCTCCACAACTCCAATCCAGCATGCCGGTCTCAACTGACGGGACTGACTGGGCACGAGGCCGTCGAACTCCAATGATATCATCCTGGATTTCTAGTGATGAATTTCCGCTTTCGGACATGCCAGCTAGTCTGGTGACCGGTCTATCGATGGCCCATATGAAACCTCATATATATAGACGGTCTGGTCAGCAGACTACATGCCAGTGATTTGAAGATGACAAGTTGCTGGGTAGATCGGTGCTACAGGATGGCCCATCGGAACGTTTCCTCTCCCTCACAAGACCCCTCAAGTCACCTCGTGATGGAGGCTGACAATGACACTTTCTGAGGAATCCCCAAAATGCCGGAAGTCAATGTGACAATAACATGAGCGTGGGTCGGGTGACTCGATGAATCCCTCCCCCAAAGTGGTAGGAGTAACACTCTAGCCGCCCTCTATCTCGCTCTCAACAAGCCGCGTGCTTCTGTGTACCTTTTCCCTTACGACCAAGAATTCGCTGACGAGGCCTACAACGAGCACCCTGAGGAGCCTGGGCCAACGGCCCGGGTTGCCTTCTGTCCGTCTCCGCTCCGGTCTTTAAGTAATTGCATCCGGCCCATCGGCGGTATGACGGAGATATGATTCCGCGGCCCGCGGGGCGTCCCGCCCCAATAGTGCGGTCCAGCTTCTGGGGGTCGCCGGCGTTCCGACGCCCTTATGCGTTTCCTCGACCATATTGGCCAAGTTCTCGCTGGAGAAATGAATATGTGTCGCAACGTCCTCCCTCAGGCTTGCTCCGGCACGCTCGCTGTAAATTACACAGTGGGGTTGTTCTCCACCTCCACATACTTACATATGTACCTGCCAGTGAGCTGCCCGGAATTTTCCCAGACGCGAGATGTCTGAGCTCATGTGCCAATGGGTAAATATGTAATGGAGCAGTGCATGATCCGAAGCGCCGGACTTCTTTCAGTCAAGTCACTGATACTGGCAGGTTTCAAGTTCCATCATGCCATCCGGCTCCGAGCGACGGAACATCGTTATAAATGCCTCCACGACGTTCTATTCTCACCGTGCTACCGCGAGTTCGTCATCTCTTAGTCCTCTCCTGAACTCGAACGACTGGGAAGACACTGGTTCTCCCGAAGCGAACATGACTGCCAGTGATACCAAACACAGCGAAGATAGGCTGGGCTCACGCGAGGAGCTGTCCGAGCTCAACCTCGCTGAATCAGAAGGTCGCGTGGGGTTTATGGGACTGTTTGAGAACTTGCATATGTAAGGCCTCGTCATATCACTCAGACGAGTCTGGGTTCTTGACCTGCGTATTATTGTTTCTGGCAGATTAGGCATAACGTGCTTTGCAACCTTGGGTGGTTTCGTCAGTGTTTTTTCTTCTTCTCTTACTTGTGTACCGAGGAGGTTGACGATCGTTCGTTCGGTGTATCAGCTCTTTGGTTATGATCAGGTACGATCTATCAGCAATGCGTCCGGTTAGCATTGAACTGATCGTGTGCCTCGATTGGATTTGCAGGGCGTCGTCAGTAATGTGCTCGCCATCGAGTCGTTCGGAGCTGCGTTTCCAGGCATATACATGAGTGCAAGCCTCAAAGTGAGTGGAGTGCTGCGCGTCCATTCCGTCAGCTGTATATGGTGATTCTTGTCCTCAAGGGATGGTTCGTCTCGACTTTGTTGCTGAGTTCGTCGTTTTCGGAAGCACGTCTGCATAGTGTGGAATCTAACTGCCTCGATCAGCTGCCTGGTTCGGTTCCCTCGTCAATGGCCCTATTTGCGACAAGGTTTGATTCCGTATCGCATTCCTGTGAGAATGAAAGATTAGAATCGTTTGTAGATCGGGCGGAAACGAAACATCATGTTCAATGTGGTATTATTTCTTCTCGGAAGTGCACTCCAGACGGGTGCAACCTCTCCAAGTAACCATGATTCATCCTAATCTCCTTCGTCCCCGTTCACCTTCTTTCTTTCTTTCAGACTACCTCTTTGGTGGTCGTGCAGTCGCCGGCCTGTCAGTGGGCGCACTGACGCACGTCATCCCCATGTACCTGGCTGAAATTTCCAGCGCAAA
>JBBPPA010000430.1:0-22573 GCA_038091735.1 Leccinum pellstonianum | reverse complement strand
AACCGCGTTCGACGAGGGCCGCATGTCGATATCCATCGATTTCGGTGCGCATCAGAGTTCCTGGGCACTGCCCTGTCCACCCGGCACCTGATCCTGACGTGCGCCCCCCTTCCCCTTGTCTCAGGAACTACATTTTCTGGCGTGGTGAGCACGACGGGCTTCTCGGGCGGCGAGTTCATTTGAGCGATGGGTTAACCATGTTTGGAACAGGCGTATGCTTCGTCGCGCATCGCGTCCGGCACGATCCAACAGATTCTGCACTGGCCAGGCTCTTTCGAGACGTTTCGCAAAGTGCCGACGTGTTTATTGTACGATGAACACGGGCAAGTCTTGGCGTGGGGACTCGAAGCCAAGAATGCGAGCCCCATGGTGGGTACGGTCCGATGCGAATGGTACGTCAGCGTACCTTTTTTTTTGGCGGCTGTGACATGCCGGGATGTTCTTTTACCCTGGTTTCCATCAGGTTCAAACTGTTCCTCGAGCCGCGTGCATTGCGCGACGAAACCACCATCGACCCGCGCTTACCGCAACTTCCGGCAAGTTCTCCGCCTCGTCACGCTGTCACCTATGCGGTATCTCACTCGTCTTACTTGATTCTTCCGTTTTTGACAGCCGGGTAAAACGGCCATGAATCTGATCGTCGACTTCCTGACATGTCTGTGGGAGTACGCGAAAGAAGAGATCACGCGCGAGATAGGAGCGGTCGCAGATCTAAGTAGGCACTCGCACTTTCTCGCACTTGTCCGCGTGGCAACCCGCTGACGGCCAATAGACGCCGCCGACGTCGTGGTGACCTGTCCTGCGGCGTGGGATGCCAAAGGATGCGATCTCATGCGTGCAGCTGCCATCGAAGCCGGGCTTGTCCAATCGACACACGCGGGAGATATTAACTGGCGTGATCGCCTGCGCATCATCACGTAGGCCCGCAGTTGTTCCGTCACAGCCTCCTCCCATTGTTCATGACTTGACTATTTTAAGCGAACCCGAGGCAGCTGCAATACATTGTGCCCGATTAACGGACCTCCACAAATTGCGTCCGAGCCAAAACTTTATGATTTGTGATGCGGGAGGTGGCACGGTCGTAAGTATAGCTTCTTCCTTCTCTCGTTCTTTCTCGTAAAAGCGTGTAACTTGGCGGCCGGAAAGGATCTAGCGTGTTACAAGATCATTGGACAGGTCGGGAAGAACGGGAATCTGGAGATTGCGGAAATGTGTGCTCGGTCGGGGGCGAACTGTGGCTCGCTCTTTTTGGATCTTAGATTCCGAGAACTGGTCAAGACGCTGTTGGCTGACCACCCTGGGCACCTGGACGCGGCGAGTCTGGCATATTTCATGCACTCGTTCAGTCAGACGGACAAAATCACGTTCAAGGGAGAAGGCGACGACGGTAGGGCTTCTTTGTTGGTTGGTTGGATTGAAATCTGAATGCAAACAAACCCCAGAAACCTACTTCCATTTTATGTGCTTCAACGTTCAGGACCCGCATGATCCTTCTGTTGGTTTGATCAATGGTGAACTGGCGATACCTGGAATTCTGATTCGACGGGAAGTTTTTGACCCTGTGGTCAATCGAGTATGTGGCGGAGGTGGCGTTGCTAGGGATGACGATGTGACTAACGGAATCTGTAGGTCCTGGAGATGATCGAGGAACAGGCGAGCAAGATTGAACAACGGATCGATGCGCTGCTTCTCGTGGGAGGGTTTGCGGGAAGTGAATACCTTTTCCGCAAAGTGGAGGCGAGTTTCCGTGTGCCAAGGGGTATTCGCAAACGATTAAATGAAAAAGAGCAGGGCAGGTTCTCTGGCAAGATTAAAGTGATCGCACGGCCATTTGATGCTGATACGGCGACCGTGCGAGGTGCCGCGCAGTACGGACTTTCGCGCCAGACGATTGTGTCGACGGTGATCGCTCCACGGGCGTATATTATGAAAGTGGGCGTAGTCATGTTTGCGTAAGTGGGTTGACGGGCTAAAAAGTGCGACAGGTGAAGCTTCCGGCGGAAACCGAGGATTGGCTGAAGCGACCGGCATACATCAAGGAGAACAACGCCAGCGTGCCGATATGCGAAAACCGGTAATGAGAATATTTCCGTTCCGTTCTGAATTGTGATTTGGTGACGGCGCAATTAGGCTGCAATACTTGGTGATGAAGGGTGCGATCCTGCGAAAGGGGTAAGTCTTTATTTTTGGTATTTTTTTTCCCCATGGAGTGGGGCTGACGTGATCCGGGAATGTACAGCCAACGCGTGAAGACCAAGTTCTGGTGCGGAATGTGGTCGTGCTGTGGGCGTGTGGATCAACCTGAATTTTCTTTCGCCGTAGCAAATTCTCACAGAACAGCCATGGTAAGTGGTGTGTGGTGGGGTCGTGATGGGGTGGACGATATGATGACGTGCGGTCCACAGATTGCCATTTCGTGGCAGTCTTGTACACGTCCGAGTCGGACAAGGTGATGCGATATACAGATGAGGCAAGGCTCCTGACACGTCACGGGCATCTCAAGTGACGTTTTATGCCATAGGGCGAAACGACGGAACTCTGCCAATGGACTGTGGATCTGAGCTCGTTGCCCACGTTCCAGCAGAATGCGAGCACGGCATCGCCACACGGGTTCTATACAGGTGCGTTGGGGGTGACGTGGAGGGTCGGGATCAGGCTGATGTGAGATATTGACAGAATTTGAGCTTGGGCTGGAGATGGACAGCGCGGAGGTGCGGGGGGTGCTTTTCTACGAAGGGCAAGAGTGGAGCCGGGTCGTGTTTGATTTTCTGAATTAGTCCTGGTAGGGGGGTTTGGTTCAATAATGAGATCTCTGGAGTATTTTTACCAGATCGGACCTGAGTGTAACTTGTTCACCGGACTTGTCCGCCACGTTTCCTCGGACAACCCCGTACACCGAACGCGTCTTGTCTCCCGCTCCGAATACTTATATAAATTCTGTCACCGACAAGCCATGCCAGTCTCTCACCACCGCACACATCATGCATCTTCTCCTCCCACCTCGTCATATCCCCCAATTCCTCAACTGGGCACAGACTTTTGAGTGTGCTCCACACGCACTCTTCGAGCCAGAGGATATTCATCACTGCCGACAAGTACTCGACCTCGCTCGCCGGGAGCGCACCGTATGCCGTGCAGTCGGCGTCGGTCACTCGCCCAGCGATCTTCCATGTACCTCCGGATACATGCTCCGCACCACTAGACTCGACCGGATCCTCGAGGTATACGCCGATTCCGCCTCCTCCTATTGTTGCTTACACATACGATCTTCCACCAGATCAACACCGAGAAATGCTACGCCGTCGTCGAGGCTGGCATCACTCTCCACGCCCTGCACGCCGCGCTCGCCAAGCACGGCCTCGCCATGAGCAACGTCGGCTCCATCTCCGACCAGACGCTCGGTGGCATCATCACCACCGCGACGCACGGAACAGGCATCAATTACGGCGTGATCTCCACTCACGTCATCTCCCTGTCCCTGCTGCTGGCAGACGGCACGCGCGTAAGCTGTTCCCGCCAGGAGCGACCCGATCTCTTCCTCGCTTCGATTTGCGGCCTCGGCAGCACCGGTCTTATCTTGACCGTCACGTTGCAGGTCGAGCCTGCGTTTCGGCTCAGGGAGGTCCGCCAGACGCTGACGTTTCAGGAATGCGTCCGACGGCTGGACGGCCTTGTTCAGGCGGCTGAGCACGTTCGGATATGGTGGTACCCGGCCGCGGATGCCATGCGTGTCTTTTCGGCCGAAAGGTCTACAGAGGTAAGTAAGCTCGGGCCGTTCCGTCCGCTTACCTCCCCTCCTCCTCCATTCCACACGCATTGTTTTGCTTATCGTTTCGGCCCCCCCTAGCCAATACGACCCGAGGCGAGTTGGCTGTGGGATACCCTTTTAGGTTTTTACGTGCTCCAATTCGTGCTCTATTTGGGTTGCTTCTTTGGTTTCTTCAACGTCTGGGCAACGCGCTTCGCGGCATGGCTCGTCAAGGACGACCAGGTCGCAGTCGACGAGAGCTATCACATATTCAATCTCGATATCAGAGTGAGTCATCGGGGCACGCGGCTCCGGTAATCTAAACCATCCCGGAATGCTTGCTTACTACTTTTCTTTCTCCGAAAACAAAATAGATGCGTCAACACACGACGGAATGGGCCATACCTTATGAAAACACGAGACGTTGCCTGCAAGACCTCCATTCCTGGCTATCTGGGGAATTCGCGGATCCCGACGGCTTGCGACCACATTTTCCAATCGAGATCCGGTTCTCGGACGCTGATGACATTTGGCTGAGTCCCAGCTATGGTCGGAAGACGTGCTGGATTGGCATTGTGCATTACAAGTCAGCGCCTCTTCCCTAATTTTGGTCCTGTTCTGACGTTGATTCGTCATTTCCAGGCCCTATAATGTGGAGGTGCCTTACGAGGCGTTATTTGAACGTTTCGAAGACATCATACGTTGCCACAGCGGGCGTCCCCATTGGGCGAAGGCACATCCACTCCGTCCGGACGCGTTTCGCACCCTGTATCCTCGCTTCGACGACTTTGTACGCGTGCTGCAGGACGTTGACCCTGACGGGATGTTCCGTAATGAATACGTCCAACGCCACATCTTTGGCAAATCGGACCCAGGATATGACGGCACCGTGTTTCGACGGAGTCGTCGATGGTGATGTGACTCGATCATCCCCCAAAAAATTCCTTTATTTTCGTTTTCTATTTCGTGTTTCTAAGTATTTCAATACAGGGATCGTTTCAACGTATAGCTATTGCGAGTACACCACCTCCTTATAGTTTCTACTACGAAAACTTTCATAACCCTAGCTGCTGTTTAATGGATTCCCGCACCAGTCGCTCGTACTCCTAGAGAGGGTTTTTGTTTACCATTCGCACGATAATTCTTGTACATACGAATAACAAAACAGCGGGAGGGTGCGTACCAGTTTGTTGTCGCGATAGAGCTTGCAGCAATCGATGTTGGCGCCGCTCTCTAAGTTAGGTTCTGTGGGGTCGGAAGCGTCGGCAATCTCATCAGCAAGCGAGATAGGGGGCGGTGCGTACCAGCGAGCATCGAGATGACGCTAAGCAAGACCTTTTCGATGCTCTGAACGGGACTCCAGCGCTCGGACGCTTGTTCATACATGGTCGGGTCGTCGCCAGGGGTATGCAAGATCGAGATGCAGACGGTTCCGTCGGGGTAAACTAGATAGGGGAAATAGGTTAGACGAGAAGAATACGTGCCACGATGCGATGCAATGCGATGCGCGGGCGCATGTGGGTTTTTGGTTTAGCTCGGTTTCAACTTTTTTTTTTTTTTTTAGTTCCAAATGGAAGGAAGGGGAGATGGCCAGGGCGTGTGTGACGTGAAACACAAACTAAACGGAAAAAAGGAAAAGCGGAAAACGGCGTCGGAATGGAAGAGCGAGAATGGGGGGTGGGGGAAAAAGGGCCGGCGGGCGGAGGTCAGAAGTGACGTACTGTTGGGATGGAACAATGGGGGGTCGAATCTCATCTTGAACGGCGAGAGGGGATAGTCGGACGGCTGTGTATAATGCCCGTCATGTCGCGAGTTTCCGTGATGCGGCCAAGGTGGAAAAGTGTGGGGTTGGGGGAGAAGAGGCGAGGCCCGTGACGGCGGATAGAACGGCATACGTGAGAGAGTGTGAGTTGTGCGATTGTGTGACAGGGCAGGGTACCATAATGTGAACGAAGGGGAGGGTCGATGGATGATGTGTGCCAAGAAGAATAATGAAAAGGCATGGTCGACACGAGATAAAACGGACTTACGAACGTAAGCTTGGCGACGAAGACGCCACCCTCCTAGCGCG
Organism: Leccinum pellstonianum; assembly: GCA_038091735.1. Classification (NCBI taxonomy): domain Eukaryota; kingdom Fungi; phylum Basidiomycota; class Agaricomycetes; order Boletales; family Boletaceae; genus Leccinum; species Leccinum pellstonianum. The sequence goes on along the minus strand of JBBPPA010000430.1, from coordinate 16,754 downwards.
CGCGCATCATCACCAACCAATCAGCCACGAATTAGGTTAAGAGCTGCCAGGGGTTGGTAGTACGCACGAACGGGGTGTCTTTAGGACCGCATATCAGAGCTTCCCAAGTGAAGAAGTCGGACTCGGCGATGGGACCTGTTTTCGATTTCGATTTAGATGTGGCGTTCGAGAGAAAAAAACGAAACGAAACGATGGCAAATGAATGACGACGACGAAACAGGGCCATGGCAGATGGATCATGATGCATGATGAGGGAGCTCGTTCGCACCTGCAGTAAACATGCCATCGGGAGAACCACCCGCGGTGAGTTGCTTGTACTCTGTCATCAATCGCCGCAGCGCTGTCGAACTGTTCGATCCTCTCGCGCTCATCGACATCGTCTCTGTTCCGCTGTCGCAAGTCGATAATACCAGCGTGTGTGTGGACGTAAAAAATGTACTTCCGAACCAGCCTCGTTGCAGGGGGAAACAAGGGAATCGAATCTGGGCGTCTAAACTCTGCACCGCCTTCAAGTCTTCCCCGGTTTTCATTAGTACATTTATGTACTTACGAACCAAGATCATACGGGTCTTCGTCCCGGAAGCCCCTGAGGACTGCCAGCAGAGGATAATTCGGACCCGATTGGAGATATCGGTTTGCACGAATTTAATGTTACCGTCGTCTTCGGGCTGAAAACAAAAGCCCCCATTAATCTTCGTGCTTGGGTCTTCTGGCCATCTCATCTGAACGGACGCAGTGACTACGGTACCCTCTGAACCAAACTGCCGGGCAACGCTGCCCGTTCCCGTTCATCGCGAGTACGTATAATTACTAAGTAACTACGTGCGATGCTCGCACACGGTCACGGACATGAACACGAACAAGTCCGACATCAAGAAACAAACACGCGTCCGACCACCCACTCGGAAAACGAAACTAGCAACCCACCTTGTATTTTATTTTATCTTCTCTTATTTTATTCTTATTTCTGTTCTTACCCCACACGCCCCCGGTACCTAATTGACTTCCGCCGCCGAACACCTGTTTCCCTGCCCTCCTCAGTGCCACGACACCGCCTCGGTCTATCTTATCTCCACGGAACAAGACGTGGTCTACGCCTCCGGAATGTTCCCTCTCTCCTGATACGAGGAAACGAGGAGAGAACGACCAAGGGGACACAAAGGCGTGTTCAATCGTGGCCGACCGGAACCTATGAAACTCAAAATTGGGCGGGAGTAACGTTGTCAACCAACGCCGCCTCGCACTCCGCGCACCGCGGTAAAAAGGCGATGGGCCAGTGAGGCGCGATCCTGATGCGGGGTAGCGGGTGTTCGATAGTCAAGTCGGCACAGCACAGCAACAAACTCACACAGCTTGAGGCCTTATCTCCTTCATGTTCCTTATCCAACCCCCCACGGTCACATCAAAGGAAGTGATCAGTATGATACCAGCAAGAATTCATCAAATATAGTTTATTTATATTTTCAAGCGTCGTCCAGAATGAGGCGTGGTACGACGTTCATAGCCATCAACTGAAACAAAAACAAAACAAATTCCGACGATCAAACAAACATTCACGGCGTCAGGAACGAAAAACAAAAACAAAAAAACAACGGAACCCACCTCCTGAAAGAGTAACTTGGCCGCGTACGGAATAGTCAGCGTCGCCATCTTTTTCGAGCTCTTGCAATAGGTACACCACCCGTGATAGCCCATCAGACCGCACTCTTGACAGGCATTCACCTCAAACTTGTCGGACGAGATCATCAGACGCTCAAGCAAGAGCTGCGTCGCCCCATAGCCGATCAAGCAGTCGCGTTCCATCTCTCCAAGCCGCAGTCCTCCCTCCCGGGATCGACCTTCGGTCGGTTGTCGTGTCAACGTCGCACGCGGACCCCTGTGACAAACAAAAACACAATGGCGTGCGTCAATCCACCGCTTGCCCCGCTTCGTATTTCGGCAACTTCCGTACCTTGCGCGAGCGTGCATCTTGTCCATGACCATGTGTTCTGTGACAGGTGCCAAAAGTCAGTCCACCACCGCCGATGGCGGCGGTACAATGGTGACCGGTCACCAAAAAAAAAAATCTCACTCAGTTTCTGCAACGAGAAAAGAACAAAACAAAAAAGTGAGCGTCGGCCTAACCAACCCACAATGTACAAGATCTCCTTGCCTGGTAGTAGATGGGCCCGAAATAAACATAGGCCTCCAGTGGTTCACCAGTGATGCCACTCGTGAGCATATCCTTGCCCGCGTAATTGAATCCGTGCTCGATCAAGATCCGAGACATGTCTTCCACCTCCATGATGCATCGGATTCAGCAGAACCAACCGGAAACCTCCGAAGCGAGACCTACCTTGGATCCGCCAAATGCCGTTCCGTATTGAAGCTTGCCGGACAATACGCCAGCCTGCAAATCCGGGCGCAATTAAGCATGTCGCACTGATCAGGAATAAATACAATAAAAAAATAACCTTGCCAGCCAAGAGCTCGATCATCTTCCCGACTGTCATCCGAGAGGGGAAACCGTGGGGATTCATGATCGTATCTACAAACGGCGAGCGTTAATCAGCCAAGAGGAATCATCCTGCATTGATTTTGAATTTACCAGGATTGATACCCCAATCGTTGAACGGCATGTCCTCCTGATTCACGATCAATCCACACACGCCTTTTTGACCATGTCGAGACGAAAACTTATCCCCCAGTTCTGGCCGCCGCGTCTGGCGGATCAGGACCTTGATCAAGGTCTGGTCGTTCTCCGTGTCGCTGACCATGACCTTGTCGATGTACCCCGCTACGGGAGACTTGTACGACATCGGTGCGTTCTTGTACGGAACCGTGGCGGCTTGGCCGGTAAACGTGTTATCGTTGGCGTTCGTCGGCGTCTGCTTGTTCACGTAGACGTCTCCTGGATCCACTCTCTCCCCCACGCCAGCGAGACCATCCAACTGGACGATATCGTACCTTTTTTGGACAGTACCATTCTCGTCCACAGGAGCGTCCGCGAGCCGGTCGAATCTATATAAAAAAAGAAGGAATCCAGGAATTGGAAAATGGATTCCCGCGAGAGGTAAACAGACTCACGTCCCATTGGGATATTTCCGGATGAGCGTTGCGTTCTTGCGCAACACTTGACACCTTCCATAGCCACGGTCCAGACTAGCCTGGAGCGAAGAACCCGTAAAAGCAAACCCCGAACAAGGCACGAGAAGTTTGACCGACCTTGTTAAGGATCAACGCATCTTCGATATCGTAACCAGAGTAACTCATGACAGCCACCGTCGCATTTTGACCGGCGGGCAGTCGATCATAACCAATCAGTTCGATCGTCTTGGTTTTGACCATCGGTTGTTGAGGGTAGACAGAGAGGTAGAGGAGCGTATCAATCCTGTGGAACTGGTTGTATCCGATCGCGCCGATCGCCTGTTTGCCCATGGCACACTGATACGTGTTTCGTGGGGATTGATTATGATGTGGATATGGAATGAGTCCGGCCACAGCGCCCAGGATGGTGAAAGGCTCGATCTCTAGATGTGTCGTCGCGGGAACGATGTCAGATTCATACAAGGCGATGTATGAGTCGTTCTCTTCGTTGACATCCAGATACTCCACAAGTCCCCGGTGTAAAAAGTCGTCGAACGACATCTTCCCGGCTTTCAGTTGCTGGCCGGCCAAATCACGTCAGTTGGTCAGCACCCATTCCAAGACTTGGACACTGACGGTGATATGTTCAGAAGTGACTCTCGGCACCCCGTTTTCAACAATGATGGTCGGTCGGCATATTCGACCTCCGTCGCTCGCGATATGAACTGCGCAGTGATGATGGTTGACATAGACACTGACAAACTCGCTGACGCGACCCGCCCGGCGAAGACTTCGGAAGTTGGTAACAAACCGGCCGGGATACCGTGTTAACCCAACAATGGTTCCATTTACGTTAACGACGAAGGTGTGGGGACCGTATATCTCCGTGCCGGTAACTAGAGTGATATCTTTATAGCATGGTTGATGAGTTGATGGATTGGAATGATGATAGCTAGGTGCGAACCTTCCACTCCAAGCATGAAGGCTAAACCGATAATTGGTTCTTCTTCCACGTCGGTGGTGATGTGCGTCATGAGCGCGAGATTTTTTACGAGACCACAGGCTTCGCCTTCCGGAGTATCGCTTGGGCATAGCATACCCCATTGGCTTGGCTGTAACGCACGTGGCCCGCTGACCTTGCGAGTCTTTTCAAATTGAGAAGAGATGCGTGTCATCATTCCGAGAGCAGATATGAAGCTCAGCCGACTGAGAACGTGGGTGACACCTGCTCTTTCCATCTTGAACCGTTTCAAAGACCAATTTCCGGTCGAGATCGCGCGAACAAAACCGGAGGTGATATGATCCCCCTGAAACTGCATGGTGTTGAACGCGTCAGACTCATTCGTCCGAGAAGGCTTCTTTAGGACCTTGTCGATCGCTGATTTTAGATTCGCGTTGAAGGTCTTGAATAAATCCTCGAATAGCAACGCCAATAGCTGACCAGCGCTTGTAAACGAGTTCACGTGAGCATCGGAATGAGCGGAGCTCATTCGAGTGAAACGTACAGTTCCAGACGTTTTTTTACCAACATAGTCACGGTCGTCGACCATCTTTTCATCATCCATCGCCATAAGCACCCGTCGAGTCATCGTCGCGACGAAGATGGCCTTGGACCTAAAATCTGATCCGACGACAGGCACGTGGACTAACACGATGGTGGCTAGTGCTTCCAGCGCCTCTTCCCAGGTGGGCCTTCTTGGGCCCACGACCTTGCGATTGACCTTGACCCTGGACCCAATCCATTCGAGCGCCTGATGGCGAGTGAAGATGCCAAGCTTGGCAGCTTCTTCTAAATTTGCGGCGAAAGCACTCTTGTAAGCGTCCGTGGTACCAGCAGTGAGCAACAGGATCTCCTTGTCCGACTGGACACTAAGGGCCTTGAGTGCGATGACGATCGGGACGTCCTCGTGTATCGAGTTGTGACGGAGGTATATCTTTCCCTTTTTCGTAGCCACATATGATTTAGACTTGAGACCGCCGTGAGTCGAACTAGATGGACATGGGCGCGTTGTGAGGGAAGATCCAGGAGGAGAGGGCGTGCCGATGCTCACGAGGTGCATGATGCCTGGACGACGCCCTTGACGTGATCTGTTTCGACAATGATGCGGTTCTTGCTCAGCTGCTCCTGGACGAGAATGACCTTTTCCGTGGGACCTACCGCTATTACGCGTTTGACACCGTCAGATGTGCTAGGGCCCGACCGGGCCCGGGCGACTCCTTCACCGTCTTGGAGATCGAACCTTTCGCATTGGGCGGAGTGAGCACTTCGAGAACTGCATCCGTGATGTCGGAAGCGTCCTCCAGGTCGAGTTTGCGGACGAGCGGTGTGGTGCCGAGGAGGCGCACCAGGCCGTCGTCCCTGAGCGTAGCCCCTATTCCTGCGAGCTCGAGGAATTCAAGGCGAGGAACAGGATGAGCGAGGTTCGAGCACGCCTGAGCATGACTTTCCCATTCGCAAGCCACTAACCCCTCCAAAGCAGAGTTGTGCGAACTGCGTGCAGCCTTCCCCAACGTCGCCAGCGTGTCGTCGTCAATCATGCCGAATCCAGATACTTAATTCTTTGAGCGCAAAGGCGGGCGGCTCGTGCTATAACCGCCAATGTTGGCGCATCTGCCCATATTCCGTGATATGAGACGCAAGTACGTCAAATGAATGTCGCGTTGGTGATGTCAAACTGCGCAGGAACGGCGAGCGGACGAGAAAACTGATTGGGTTGTCAGCGAGGCACAGCCTCGCAGTGCGATCGCGGTCAGTTGCGTGTAGAGTTCTTCATCGTCATGGAAGTGGAATTCGAATGAGTCTTGTGCGTTCATCTTGTATTTTATCAACAACCGTTCAGTCGCGTCCGCGACCATCTCAATGCACTCCATCTTTGGTCGGATAGAGATTGCGTGAAGTATTCGTCTGCCGCATTGAGCCGGGTGTAGGAAGCAACAAGGACATTCCGTCAATCCAATAGGGAACTATATCTTTGACCGAGTGCACAGATCCTCCAGTGTGATAAGCCCAACTCGAGTGGGCATTTCCTGAGAAATTGAAATGCGAGATGTAATCCTGTTTGCGTGTACAAGTATACGGCAGTTCGAATTCGTGGACGAAGAGAAAGCGGAGAGCGTATGAGATCGCTAGGGCCAAGGCTTGAGATTCTGCTTCTGTACGATTGTGATGGAGAGATAGGGTTGAAATTGCATGCGCTCCGGTATATCCTGAGCCCCGAATCATATTGTCATATTCTGTAAGCATCCGAGCACGTATCTCCGAAGGTTCAAAGACCTGAAATATAATAATCAGTGCCGACTCTAGCAGGAGTAGATGAATAGAATATACATCTTGGTATTTCATTTTGGGCTTGAGCTGTTCCTCGTACTCTGCTTCGTCGTCATCTTCTAACACCCAATTGTACTCGTGGCCATCCCCAAAAACGCTGTGGATTTTGTCCCGAGCACTAGGGCAGGTGAGTAAGGGAAGGTTACAGGGCGTCGATACCAGTAAGATCCGGTCGAGAGCCTATTGCTTTCCTCCGTTGGTTGACATTCGAACTTTTCCCTCTCCCTAGTACATCTCTCCTCACGTTCGCGCTCGTCCATAACACCAGCACCTTCTTCTTCCTCGTAGTCAATGAAACCATCCATATCTTCCTCATCTCCTGCCGCCCCCTGCCCGCCCATCATCCCAATTGCGCCGAATATCTGAACTTGTGGCAGATCGGCCGCCGACGAGATCATCTTCGGAGGACTCGACCTTTGCTTCCGTCTCGAAGAGAATGTTGGAGAACCGTTCTCACAGCCACGGCGAAGCCGTGTCAAATGGCTTTTGAATCCAGTACCTGTGTTTTCTTCCAGGAGCTCCAAGTCGCCTTCTTCTGAAGCATCCTCCTCCTCCGAGTCCTCTATATATGAGATTAAGTATTTCCCCACACAACATCAAGGTCAGGAACTTCACCTCTTCCGTCGTTTCCTTCTTCTCCGTCGCTCCTCGTCCTTGTCGACAATGAGGCCTTCCCTTACCCACTTTTCCTCTTCCTCGTCATCTTCGGGTCCTTCAGAGTGATCGTAACGCGTCGTTATCGTCTGCCATGGTCGCCCTCGTCAGGTCATTGATTACCCATAATCTTGTCGTCTATCATCAACCCATGGAGACGACATGGTGGTGACCAAGTTGAGTAGAACGGCTGCAATGCAAGACAGGATATATTGTCGTCATTCGGGATGTCGTTCCATGAGAGCCGGCCGAAGTACGTCGTATTGTGGCATGCCCACGCGAGGAGTCGTCACATAGTTCGTCGTTCGTCGTTGTCGTCGTGGTGGTGCCACCAGCACTTGCGTCATCGTTGTCGGGGGCACGCAGGTCTGGAGTGGGGTGAGAAATAGGGAGAGGGGGAGAGGCTTGTTGTCGGTGCTGCCAGCACGCCAGGTCATCGAGGGGGCACGCGCTGGTGGTGTGGACGAGGTCTGGCATGCCAGGGTGGGAGAGAGTGGGAGTGGTCGTCGCTGTCGTGGCGTGGTCCAGCCAGCAGGCCGCGTCGTGTGCGCGTGTGCAATGTGCATGTGTTGTAGTCGTCGACGTGGGGCGCGAGGGAGCGGGCTGAGGCCTGAGGGTGCGTGCGTGCACCGTTGTTGTCGACGTTGCGCGTGAGGGAGGATGAGGGGGCATGCGTGCGTGCGTGCGTGTGTGCGTGACGTCGGGGATTGCTGGAACAAGAACAAGTTAGCCAGCGCGGTATAGTACATCATGTACATACAAGAACGAAACGCTGCAACAAGAACTTGCGAGGGCGACTACTAGTTAACATGCACATTCAAATAGTCTCGAAGTTGACTACGTCACACTTTTTCTGAAAGTCCCATTCATAACTGATACACTGATATTGCACCATTCTAAGATGATGCAAAATATTCTACTAATCAACAACAATGTACCAGGAGTCGCGATGCACGAAAAGGAACGGAAACTAATATAAATTGCAGCCCAACCTACCATCTGCCAGTGCGCGTTCCATGACCGTTGGAATTCTAGATCATGGCAGCGCGCTGTGGATTCATCCCCGCAGGGACGTGGCGAGCGGGTTGAGTGATTGGAGGTCGCGAGTACAAAGAGGGAGGCTGGTAGCTAAGCAGTTGAGATGTTGTACTTGTTGGCGCGTTCCCGCCAAATGCAGCCACTCAGCGGGTCTGGCTACCGTAAAGGTTTGGCCCAGAAACCCGACGATCGGACAAATGGCCAGGCGTCGTGTGATCCGGTGTACAGGCTGGTGTACGAGTGCCTGCACTATAAGGCGTCTTCTCCACCCAATTTTTGTGACTGGTGCAAATGCCTGGACAACGTATGAGACACAGAAATCATTGTCTCATGTCGTTAGGCCTTACCTGACTTTGAATGCATCCCACAGTTCCGGCACTCCCGCGACGGCTGTTTCAAAGAGACAGTATGATTCTGGTGTTACGCGAACTGGCTACCAAACAATGAGCTTCAGGATGCACGGAGTAAAAAAAGAATCACCCAAGTCTAGACAGTGGAGTTTTTGTTCGCCAAGAAACAGAGACTTAAAGTGGCCAGATTTTTTGCGGTTCAACGTGAATCCACAGACACTTTTTGCGGGGTTGGCAGCAATAAAGTTCTTCAAAGACAAACCTGCGGGGTAGCGTAAACCGTAATGAAACGCGGAAACGCAACGTAGAACTACTCACGAAGCTCGTCTTCAGATCCTTGCGTGAATTTTTCATGCGCCATCAGTTCGTCGACTTTCCAGACAGTGGCTTAGACATGATTGACAATAAGTTCGTCGAGATCAGCGGTTGGTCGTTGTCTTTGCCTTTGCCTGCGCAACCGTGCGTGTGCGACGTAACTGTGGGGCAGAGACTCTGTAAACAAACTACGTCCGAATCAGACTGGGTGCTTGTATCCTTCCTTCTCTGCTACGCTAATCATGCCGCGGGGGATGACTCCTCCAGACTTTAGCTCCTTCGCGATCTCGTCATAACACTCCCCACGAAGGAACTACGTAGCATTGATTGAATCCACTGAATCCAACTCAGCATGCATCCCAACGCGAAAATAAGACACATACCAGCATCAAACGAATTCTCCCCAAATCCACGTGGTGGCGCAGGTGTCCGATTTTCCATAGTGATGAAGGGCTCTGAGCACACCAGGTTTTTTGTGAGGTAGGAAAAGAAAGAAAGAAAATAAACGAACCGGAACTTCAGATATGTAGTCCCAAATCAACTTCTCGCGCATCCTGTAAAGCTCCACATCAAACTCAACTCAGTCTGTCAATTCGGGAGAGAAGTTTAGTCTAGCGCATCCGAGACGGAATGAACTGTTACTAGGAGTGTCACCTACAAAGAGTCTAAAGTTTTGGTGAGGACGAACCGACGCAGGTATTATGTAATTTACTGAGTCTGTAACTCCGAGTCGGATGACACCGTAACCGAGACCGACTGGGAGACTGACTCGGAGACGGAGCCCACGAAGGCCACCAGAGCAGAACATGCACTGCGCGCAGGTCGACTCATTTGGAAAGAACAGATAGAGTACATTGACGCGGTCGTTCTGGAAACAACTGCCTTATCGAGGTCGTGCCATGCGGGGAGGGACGCGCGAACGGGCGGTACCCATAAGTATCAATTGAGACATACGACAGTGAGAAACAAAGAAAATGAAGCAAAAGTGATCACATCGACAAGCAAGGGTAACCCAGAGCTAGAACTCGTATCCATTGGCAGCAGCCGCATAATCTAAATCTCCCCACCAGCGTAGTCCTCCCAGACAGATTCAGACTCGGAATCGGATTCTAAGTAAGACCCAACAGAGCTCAGACGCTCAAACTCGAGTTCTGATTCCGGGTCAATCAAATGTTCCAAATCATCGAACTTGTATTCGGCATCGTTTGCGTAATTTGCAATCTCGGTGCTTGAAAACTGTTGAGGTGAATGACGAATGAAGTTACGATGCTGCGAGTCTGGATTACTGCGAATCGGCGATGTTGAATGTGAGTAAGTTTGTCCGATGCCAAGTCCCCAGTGATAACGCATCATCGCATCACGGTCAACAAATCTAGATTGTATTGATAGATCAGATGGATGAACGAGACCCTCCAGAGTCCAGAGTGACTCACCGGTTAACGTAGTGACATCTCCCTATTATAGGCTCAGGCTCTGACACCAATCTGCATCACGACAAGCATCTCAATGCCACTTTGCCCGCTCACCACCAATTCTTGCCACTTGGGGCTGTCACTGGGACCCGGGTATATACTACCTGTGACACAACGAGCGGGATCGTCGTGCCATGGCGTGTCATCATCATATTGCGGTGGCACGCCATGATTGCGCCGTGGTTGGTTCCTCGCAGGCAAGGGCGAGGGACGAGTCGACAACATGTCGAGTGGTCATTGTTGTCACGACCATCCTCATCATCATGCCATCGTGTCGTGGTGGCACACCGGTGCACCATAGTCAGTTCTTTGTGGGAAAATGAAAGGGAGGGCGACGGCGACGACATGTCGCATCGTGTCGTTGTCGTCACGTTATCCGACGGTACGGGTAAATCAGTGGCACGGGCATGAATCAAAATACACACGGGTATGCCCATGACAGACCCTACCACTGGCAACGAATCTTCAATCTACTAGGTACACACTCAAGGTGATGACTCGGATCATGATGGTCCTCTCTAGATGATCCAAACAAGTGAAGAAACGCCCTCAGACGACCTGAGCCGGCTGCATTGAACTCGTCGGAGTCACGCCTCGGTCAGCTATGAAACCCTAGCTGCGATGCGAGCGGCGGCCACTCACTGTTTCGAAACCCTCGGGAGATCCGCCGTTTCCTAAATCTTCAGAATAACATTACCGACGATGTCGTTCGCGGGCACAAAGTTGTAATCAGTGTTCTTGGCCATTATCACCGCCAACGATCGCTTGCCAAAATGTCTCTTGGTGATAGCGAACGGCGTTGGATGGTTCCAACGCTCGCCGAGAAGCGATGTCCAAGATGAGAACGGATGGGTGAGAGTGAGGCCTGGGGTAGAAGCGACCCGTTTCGCGGTGACGTCGACGGAGGCGGGGCAACCAATATGATAAATGACATTACCAAGTCCACCTAGGTGTGGGTGGTGGGCATATCCTGGTACGCAACGGATGTCTGCGAATAAATAGTTTCGACAGCTTACTGCTGGGACTTCGGCGTGACGGGCATATGCGTCGTTGACTCTAGTACAAAGGGAGAAGGTAGGTGGTGCTGGGTGTCTTGCTCTGACTAGTTCCGGGACATAAGTTATCTAAGCGAATCACGGGCCGGCGATGTGGAGATGGGACAACTGTGGTATCAGCATGACATCTTCAAACGCGGGACCTGAAAGACGGAAGCGGGAGTTACGATAGCTTGTGTCTTAAGAGATGTCAGAGGGCCCAAGTTCCAAATTCATGTAAAAGACCTACGGGTGGCGCAGACACGAAATTCGTATGGGAACATTTAATGAGCTCGTGAAAAAAAAAACATCTTCGAAACTCGTCGAAGTGTATTAGGGGGTGTGCGAGCCCGGGCTTAATTTGCACGGAATCGGTGGCGTGAGCAGCCAGGTGGACACGAGCGATAAGACGAATAACTGGGATCAGATGACGTGAGCGAGAGGATGAAAAAATAATTTGCACAAATGGATGCACCTTGTTTTAATGCATCATCAAAACAAACGTTGGACCCTCTGAACCAATTTTCGAGCGAGAGGGCGACCTTGCCGAGTACTCTTTCCTAAGCATTTTGTCCGTGTCACAGGCGACAATATCAATAAGTCGATCGGCGAGAGAAAGATAGATGGGGAAGCCAAAGGTAGCGTCTTTCGGGCTGGAGTTTGCATTACGCTTGATGACGGGGGTATATGGTGCTTCATATTCAGCAACGAGACCACGACAAAACTGAGAAATGATGAGTTACGTTTCAGTTGCGGTTGCGGTTGCGGGATAAATGGTGCCTACAGATCGGAAGAGTCGGGTTTGCTGTGGGAGTTAGAGATCTTTCAAGTTACAGCCAATAAATCGTAGACGGAGAACGACGACTGGATGTTCGCCCGGGGCTGGAGCGAGGGTGCTCCTTCCACTCCCGCAACCGCGACCGCCCGAGATACGTGCTGGAAGACGAGCAGCGGACTTAAGCGCACAACCGATCTTCTGGGGCTTCTTTGGGACGTTCAGATTTACGACAAGACCAAAAACACAGGGGGCGACGGAAGAGATGCCAATGGCCGTTGCATCGTTGGATATTAGTTTAGTTCCGCGGGCAGATCCAATGAACACGTTTCACCGCGGAATCACGTTTCCAGGGGGTTGGGAGGGTCATGTAGAAGAGGGCGGTTAACTGTGTGGATACAGTTGGAAGAGGCAGGTACAATGGGTGTGGGGAAGTAGTGATGGGACCAGGCGGACCGCCGGAGGTGCATGTGTATCAGTAGGCATGCCTTTGTCACGGTCTGGTGTCGTTTTCTGCATCTCACTCGTGCTCACTAGGGTGACAGTGGAAGCGCGGCGAAGAGATGACTCTGGGCGAAGTGGAGCAGAAATTGACATTGGGGAGCCGAACAAGGAAGAGGTGGTGGACTCGGACGTCATCTAAAGGTCTGAAACCAAATATAAGCGGGGGCGAATCACAGCAAAAAATGAGACAAACTTTGGACAGGAGCCTCACTTGATCTTCCTTCCACGCTGCGTTCGGGTCCTCGAAGTCTCAACTTGAGCTGTTCCACGAGTCCGAGTCTGTGTTGTTTCGATTCGAGGGCGGAGAAAGGAACACGCGGGACGCGACGGGACTGCGATTACTACTAGGTGTGCGCGAAGCGGAAGCAAGGATGTGGACGGGACACGATGAGAGCGGGCGGGTCATGAAGGAAATTAGTGGGTGGTGACAGAAATAATAAAAGACGCAAGGCGTCAACGTCTCAGCAATTCCGACTCGGCTGTTCATCGTCGTCATCGTTGATGGAGAAAGCATCATTTACTAGTAATACCAGTGACAGCAAAAGATAGTACAACCTAAAACTCGTATCTGTCCGACAAGGTATCCAAGCATAAATCCCATCCATCCATATCAGCATAGTCTCCTAAGACGGACTCTGACTCCGACGCTGACTCGGAGTCAGCCTGAGACTCATCCGACGAGTCGCCGAATATCGAAGACTCATAATCCAACTCCAACTCCGGTTCCGAATCATGTTCCGAGTCGTTGATCTTATCATCGACACGGCTTGTCTGATCTCCCGCTTCGTGTTCATCTGGACTCGAAGGTTGCTGGGGTGGGTGAGTGTTGAGTAACTCTGACTCGGAATTGACAAGAGTTGTTGCATGAGAATATGTATGACCGATACCCAGTCCCCAGTGATAGCGCATGAGTATATCACGATCTGCAAAACTAAGAAGGATTTATTGGATGGAGTCAGTGCATGAAAGACTTCGACGAACTTACCGATTGATATAATAACATTTCCAGTCTTCGGAATCACCCGCATATAGAGACTTTCCAACCCCATCAGGATGAAGTGCGCCATCCACGAAGGAAGGAACGACGTGGCAAGCTCTGAGCACGTCGGCAGGGTCAACGAAACCAAAGGCATCTTCGTCCGCCACCGGTAAGAACTTGACAGTGTCCAGGGCGTTCTGCTCCCATCCGAGTGCCGCATTGCATTCCTGTACGAGTTCAAACCAGCGCACCCACAAGAACTCGACCCGGCGCGACCGAAAGTCCTTCGAGCCAGGACCAGTGTAAATGATATTGGCATGAAAAATGCCTAGCACCCGTGCGTAGCAAAACGGGTGACTGCTGCCATCTAGGTTGGACAACAGCATGATGTTGCGGTTATCCGTGCGAGGATTGATATTGTCGAATTCGCGTTGAAGATCGTAAGTCGTATAATTGACGCGAAGCAAACGATGGCGGTATATCTTGTTTCCATGGAACACTACATGGTTCAATCGTGATAAATGCAAGTGGGCATCATCTGAACTCTCCGAAAGGTCCATATCAGTGAATGTACGTCCTTGAACCCCCTCTTGGTGGATAGTGGCAATGCGGGGGAGAATATGAGCCTTCATCTTCAAGACGAAATTCTGGGTCGAGATAAACGTTCGATAATCCAGAAAGTAAGGAGGGACAATGTACTAACCTTGGTGGCGGGATCATCGATGTTAGATTGCACGAATCTCGTGAGCTCCTCCGGGAAGTTCTGAGATCGGCCAATGATATGATGCTCATCAGGATGGTTAGGTACCGGATCCGTCATGCTGAGCGCATCACGTTTTGTACGGATACGGTGGATGCGAGCCTGCCGCCGTTCTATAGCGGCCAGCTGTGGTACATAAGTTTTCCGGCTAGTTCTAATGAACCGTCCTTTACTCGTGCGGTGCTCGAGTTCTCCCTGGGTTTGGAAAATCAGCTCGATACATAGAATTATTGGGAAAGAGCTCGTACAGACTGTGTGGAATACGAGTCAGTGGTGCCATACAATCTAATCTGCGATGGGTAATCTGCCAGGGCATGGAATTTGTAAGTTTGAAGATTCAAGGACTTGGGTTGTCGTGTTTGTGAACACGGTGTAATTCTTTGAGTCTTCTTTGGCTGGACTTGGTTTTGTTGCGCTTGTCGCCGTCGGCGGGCCTCAGCTTCGCGGGGCAACTCTTTGGTCGCAAAACCGAGACACGTATCTGAGGCGAAACTACGAACACATTCACCGAGGTCCTTGGTCACCGTGTCAAATATGTGAAGCGTTTGGTCAGTATGCAAACGGAGTTTGGCCAAACCATGCCAACGAGAGAGGACGAATAGCAAGCGCAAAACTTGAGCGCTGTGAGGGTCCGGTAGCAATCCTGCAAAAACAGGAATAGAGCACTCCAACCAGCCGCGTTAATGGGACAGAAGTGATGACAAGCGAAACAGAACACCAACCTGCAATACATCTTCGAAATCCCGCGCAGCAAACCTCTTCATTTCTGATACATTCTTACGGAAACGCCGAATGGTGCTGCGACCAAAGGTGGGCATTTGACGAAATCTTCTCGCAAGTGATCATTACCGTGACAGAACCCGGCAACAGAACTTAAGGTACTCACCGGCGGTCCAGTTCAGCCAACACGTTTCCCTTCAAACTATCAACCATACGAAGTAAGTGGACAAATATAACTTTCCACACGCCCAGCTCAAATTCGTGTAGTAAGTCAACAACGAGTATGAGAAAGAAATCAAACCCCGTATGACTTAGCCGTTCCGAAAATGCGTTCTTGAAATGCAATAATATTATTGATCTCATTCCCAGGCCACAGTCGTGAATGCTTACTATAGTCGGTACCAGGGATTCCGGTTTGAGGAGCATCTCCGCTCGAGGAGTGTCGACAGCTAGTTGATCTTCATAAATCAACCGGCGAGCAGACATTATCTTCATGCGCCGCTCCGCAGTGTCATGCCTCGATAAGACAAGGCGTTGCGATAGGTCGTTTGCTGTGGCAACATTTTGTACTTGGTCCTTGGGGATAAGGCATCTTGGACAGGGGCATCCACCAAGGTTGCGAACATTCGCAATTAGCACCCTATAAACGAGGATCTTAGAATGTCAGTCCAACGAATAGTCAGTACTCACTTCTCGGGATAGTCCGCCGAATACGTAAAGATACGAGGGAACAGCCTTCTCTTGATGCCGTCCCCACATACAAATACCATGCCATGTTCGTAAGCTTTGAGGAATTCATCGTCTAGGATGTCCTTCCATTGGGCGTGAAATAATTCCCTGTGGCAATGAGTAAACAGGTGGTCAGCAGGTTGCTTATCACCTCCATGATGTTCCACCACGAAATCCTTGAACTCGTCAGGAAGCTGGATTTGAAGATTGATTAGCGCTATATCTCATTATCGATGAATACGTACAGTCTGAAAGTATGCGACGTGTGAGCACAAGTTCGCAGTTGGAGTGCCTCTTTGATATTTCGACTCATTTCCGAAATAAAGATATAGCGGCCATAATTTTGCATCGCCAAAAGAAGTCAATTGCGTAGCGTTGTTACAGCTGGCCCGGGTAGGGTCGGTTGTAGACTTGAATGCGAAGGCTAAGACGAAGGAGAGGCCGAGCAGACTTAACGTCTGGCGAAGCCGAAGGACTAAGGGTTCTTTCGAGGAGGAACTCACGAAGAGTCTCGTCACTCGAAGACTAAGGCTAAGGACACACCCGAGGTGGGCAGCTAAGGACACACCCGCGATGGGCAGAGGACTGAGGGACGAAGGACGAAGACACTCGAGGTTTTGCAGAGGATACTCGGTTGGATTTCAAGTAGCTCTAGCTTAAGGGAATACAAACGAGGAGATGAGTCCTTAAGTACTACGAGATGGAAGGCGGTAGAACCGCATGGAATGGAGGAGTCATCCGCAGCGAGGAATGAGTCAGAAGCTGCGCAATGCTATGTTGTACAGTAAGCGATGATGTCACCATGAGTCAGAGGATGAATCATCGAGATAGGGACAAGTCGGATCAGAGGTAGGGAAAAGTAGGAAAGGGATCGGAGAAAGGCGGACCATCAGTGATGTGGAAGATGCGAAATCACCCGAGGTCTATGGTACATAGTGAACAAGAAGTAAAGGCGATAGGCGAAAGAGAAAGAAAGGGAAAAGAGATACATGGAGAGTCTCGGAGACAATCGTAACAGCTGGCGCGCGTT
>JBBPPA010000429.1:0-22587 GCA_038091735.1 Leccinum pellstonianum | reverse complement strand
CATGGAATCCGAGTCTCTCCGCGTCACTCCGCACGTTGTCGAGATCTGCGAGCGGGAGGGAGAGCAACGTGGCAGGCGCGGTGCTGCAGGAATGGCTGAGCTGCTGCAAGAACAAGGAGCGCTGCTCAAAACTCATCGAGCGCTCTAGCGCTCGGGTTTTGTTCGCGGTGACGTTGACGTTGGCATTGGGAAGAAGATAGACCGTCTGGTTCATGTCGAGAACCGAGCTGCCGATGCCGCGGTCGGTGGCGGGCTCCGTGATCGAGAGACTCGCCGTGGGAGTAGTGAGCGTGCAGGGCATGCGACGGGAAAGGATCGAGGTCGGCGAATCGATGAAAGTCGGCTCCTCCTTTGTCTGCACGGGCTCTTCCATCGAGCGGTCGTCCGGCGAATCAGAGCCATCAAGTGTCCTCTGCCACGTTAGCACGTGTGCGAGCTTGTCCTGCGGGGACAGCGCGTCGCTGGCTACGCCAGGTTGCAGGAGCTGCTCGACCAATTGCGAGTCGGTCGTACTGAGGGACGCAAGCGTCTGCTCTGGGACAAGGGCAAACCGCACCGAGAGCTTGCGGCGCCGCTTCTTCTGACCGGAGAGTGGCACAGTGCTCGCGCTCGCGTTCTCCTTGTCCTCGGTCGGACTGACTATATGGAGAGATGAGAGCTCTTCCAGGAACGCATCGTCTGTCGCTTCAGACGGGGCCCGCGTAGATCTGGAAGCAAGTTTACGGGTGGAAATGGATGGACGGGTGGGCGTGGATGAAAGAATTGGATCGGATGACGACGCGTCGACAAAAGGACACCCGGAGCGGGGGTGTCCTGCGCGGGGGCGGTGGCACTTTGTGCAATGTGGAGTGCGGCGCGTAGGGGTCAGTTGAGTGTCTGTACCAGCAGTTGCACGTGGGGTAGCGGGAGTTGAGGGCGCGGATGAACGTGTCAGTGGGGCCATGAGGGAGCGGAACAGAAGAAAGAGCGCATGTGCACGTTTCGGGAAATGAAACAAACGATCCGTTGACACGACCTCCCTAAAAGGGGTTGAAAGATGAAAAGACTTGCACTGCAATTCGTCGCCATGTCTGTTATCTAGCCGTCAGAAGGGACCGTGTGGGGTCCTCAGAGCGTCGGACCTCGGCAAGACATGGAGAGATGGAACATGTATGACGACATTCGAGCATTATGTGGTGATTTCCCCGGACCATGCAGATCTAAAGAGATAGGAGTTGAGATTGATTCGCGACTGTAGTGGTGGTCGGGGGAACGACAAGTCAGACAGAGACAGATGGCGGCGTATTGAATCTGCGACGACCGTATCAGACCGTGTTGACCCTTCGATCTCGATATTCTCGATGAACGGCATCATTTAATGATTGATCGACAGTTCAAATTCGCGCGTCTGTTCGAGCCTCAATCCCTACCCCACCGTCTGGACCTGGTCGCCGCGGCATTCACGATCGTTCGACGTTCGACGTTCAACGTCTAACGGCCCATCTGCATCAGTACCATTACAAACATGTCCGTACTGACCTGTCCCTTTTTCGTCAAGTTGGTACACATGCACAGCCCGACTGCCTTGGCTTGTCCAGCTGCGAACGTTTGCCCCGATAATAAAAAATGCGTCAATCGTCGTACATTGACAAAACAATACCACTCCCTCTGTCTGTCAGATCAAACGCCCGCACTACCGGTTGGTCCTTTAACTGAGACGAGACAACGCACAGGCACACGACGACCTAGTCCCTCCCTCTGCCCTCCCGATTGGATGATATGCGACGTGATTCGTCGTACCTGTGCGACAGCCCGGAGCGTCCTGGCTCTCGTTCTGGACTCTGACTCCTCATACGAACGTCAGAGCGCTCCCGATCTCGCGAATCCTCGGAATCCCTATCGGCACCGTCTCGATAGTAATCCCTTGCTCTCCCGCGCGACATCTCCGGCTTTCCGAGGCTCTTCAGCAAACTCTCCACCCCCTTCATACCATCTGATTTCGTCTGTCCCTTTCGCAATTTCTTCTCTCGCTTTCGCTCCTTTCTCGCGCGACGCTCTTCTGGCGTTTCATCCTTGTGTTTGTCCTTTTTGGATTTTTTCGAATTTTTAAGTGCCTTCATCTCCTTGCGCTGGGCCAACAGGTACTCTCTCATCGGATCCTCTGGGTCTATCGAGAACGCCGACGACGCGTCCGAGTCAGAAGGCGGTGCTTCTCCTAGAGGTCGCCGATGTGAGTAGATAGTCATCTAAAGCAAGGCGACGTACCAATAACCATTTCGGGCTTTGCATTCAAGCTTTGTTCCTCGGTTTCTACCCATTCGCCGTCTTTCCCCTTTACCTTGGGTTGCTTGTAGTTCTTCACGTGGTCTACACGCAGGGTTCTATCGAGAACCATGGCACCATTGAGGTTGTCAACCGCCAAGATGGTAGATCTTTGATCTTCATACATGAGGAAACCGAACCCTTTCGTTTTCCCCGTTTGCTTGTCCCGAGGTAAATTTACGTCCATGACTTCTCCGTACCTGTCCAAGTTGGAATTACGTGCAACGGACAAGAATCTTTCGACTCACTGGGAAAAGATCGAGATGACATCACCTTCCGTGAGGTCGAGGTGGAGACCACCGACGAAGATGTAGGCAGAGTCTGACAGAACACGTTGAGAATCACGACACCGCAACATTTGTGTCAGTGTGGTACCTCACCCTTGTATTCGTCGTGCCAAGAAGCAGTCGCGCCCATTTCAAGCTCGCGCTCATTGATCTTGTTTATTTCTCGCACGACGCTGTAGTCCAGTTAATAGACGTCGCTCAGAGGTAGTCGAACCTACTTCATGATGTCAGTCCAGGCCCAAGTGCTCTTTTCTCACGCCCAGAGCGATCTATTTTCTCGATAATCCTTCGTCGTTGTCTAACACGATGGCTTCGTTTTCTCTACCAACGATCAACGATAATCCAGACGGCGGATGGGGACCCTCCCCATCGAACATCCCCGAACAGTTCAAGTTCAAGGACATCCCGTACGCACCGTACTCCAAGTCTGACAAGCTCGGCCGGTTCGCAGACTGGAACGACACCACGGGGGAAAATCGCCAAGCCGCCGTCGGTCTTCCAAACACCCGCGACGTCCGCGGTCCAGCAGGGAGATCGAAGAGGGAGGGCGTACAGGCCTTTGGCAGCGGCACCGCAAGCGCGTTTGCGTACTTCCACGTCGAGGACGAGTCCAGCTTTTCCTTGGTCGATAACAAGACCGCACCTCCCCGTCGCGGCGGGTTTACGAGAGGAAGGGCGTCCGGACGTGGCAACAACTCTTTCAATGCACGGGGCGCTCAGAGAGGTGGTCGTGGTGGCTTCAACTCGCGCGGTGGGGCTAACCAGCGTGGCGGACGGAGAGGCTGGAGAGATTGGGAGAAAGTGCGTTCTTGCTCTACATCGATCGTGCAATCCATCGCTCATATGGGCCAATTTCTTCTTAGACGAACCGCGCACGGGAGTCCTCCGTCGCCATTTCACCCCAATGGTCCATGCTGGAAGAGATCGAGTTCCATCGGCTGGCCAAGCTCAAGTTGGAAGTGGACGATGCAGAAAACATGTCAGTGAGCTCGTACTCAGTTCCCTTACCGATCGTTAAATCTCTTCGTTCGAAAGCGACACGTACGGACGCGTATTCGCTTACGAAAAAACTTATGACCGCGTCACGACCAAGACTGAGCGACCACTGCAGCTCGTGGATCGCATAAAATACAATACCACAACGTCCGACGATCCGGTCATCCAAGAGGCATGTAATCGATTTGATCCTTTGCTCAACATTTCTCCTAACCCCCGATCCCGCAGCTCGTAGCAAAAAATACGGCGACGGTCTACGCGACCGACATCATACTTTCCGTACTCATGTGTGCCCCCCGGTCGGTGTATCCTTGGGACATCGTCATCCTCCGCGAGGGCAACAACCTCTTCTTTGACAAGCGCGACGGCGGACCGTTTGACACCGTCACCGTCAACGAAAACGCGTCTGACCCTCCTCAAGACCCCACCCCACCTAACCCGAACAACCCGACCGACAAAAACGCCCCCGCCGCCTCCTTCGACTCCGCACCGTCGATCAACTCGGCCACGTCGCTCTCGCTCGAGGCGACGTACATAAACCAAAACTTTGGGTTCCAGTCCGTGCAGGAAGATGTGACGGCGAGCTTTGCGCACCCGAACCCATTTTACGGCCCGGATGAGACAGAGCCTCTCGCGTCGTGCGGGTATCGCTACCGGCTCTTCGACCTTGGCGTGACAGAGGACGAGGACCTCAAGATATGCGTGCGCACCGAGGTCGATGCGTTCGTGGCCGGCGGGAGCGCTGATGGCCCGGCAGACGGACATGGACTCGTGACGATCCGAGCACTGAACGAGTTCGACCCACGTGCGCAGGGTGCCGGAGGAGCGCAGGACTGGCGTTCGAAATTGGACTCGCAGCGAGGCGCTGTTGTCGCGACGGAGATGAAGAACAACAGCTGCAAACTGGCAAAGTGGACAGTTCAGAGCATCTTGGCAGGCGCCGATCTGATGAAAATAGGGTTAGTGTCACAATCCTTTCATTCATGATAGGTTCAATCGTTCACGAGAATGCACCCGTGCACCCGTGCATACACCCACGTGTCGTGTTCGCTGACTGAATGATCAAACTGATTTTGCAGATACATCTCGCGTGTCAATCCCAAGGACAATACTCGACATGTCATCTTGAGCACTGCTTCGATGCGTCCAACAGATTTCGCCAGTCAGCTCAACGTCTCCGTTGCCAACGGATGGGGCATCGTCAGGACCATCACAGACCTGTGCATGAAGATGCCAGAGGGCAAATACGTGCTGGTCAAGGATCCAAACAAGGTAATCGTTGATTACTCGGCGAGCATTATTGTATGTAGGGCTGATACTGAACATCTGTTACTAGTCCGTGATCCGACTATATGCTGTCCCAATGACAGCCTTTGTGACCGAAGACGACGACGGCGAAACATTCGAGGGAGAAGATCCAGACATGGCAGTTTAGCGGTTGAATGTTTCCCGGATCTCCAAAAGTGTCTAGCTATTTTTCCATTGTGTGTAGGCGACTGATGCACAAAAATAAACCTCGGAGAAATTTTTGTCATCGCACATGCAAAAGAATCTCAACAGCGACCTCGATGTTTGGACTAAGTCATGATAACGGAGACATGTCAGCTTTGAAAGTTTCAGTTGGAATGATTTCATGTACACACGTTCGCTGGAGGGCCCGAGTTATTGCATCTCTTGATATATTAGGGAACATTGCAGTGAGTTGCGAAATCTCGGTCTCGCTTGGCGTCCGTACTCTCGCTGGTTCGTCAGTTATGCCTGTCAGCTCGTTTACCCACTCCCGCACAACGCTACCCGGCTCCCCCTGAGCCGGAGCCGAAGCACCACCCGTCTGCGTCGGTACCGCGGATGGCGGCCGAGCGGTCGTGACAATCTCTTCATTGTCTAATTCATCAATCGGTTCCAGACGATCGGGCCGCGCACGATTAAGGCGACGCGGTGGACGCGTAGATCCGACCAGTGGCAGCAGGAAACGCGTAGAGAATCGGATGACGGCTGGTGAAACACGCCACGTCTTGATGTTGACAAGCTCCGAGCGATATATAATGCCGACCAGCAGCCCGACGCACGCAGACATGAGCGATCCCGGAACATGACCCAACGCGAGCTGCTCGCGTGTCAAATTCAAATTTCAACGGCGTGGATCCATGCGATGCGATAAGGACGGACACTCACTTGGGATGCAAGGATGTATGTAAACGACTTGTTGCTCAGCGTGATGCCAAATATTCGAAAGTGGTATGCTGGAGGAACCAATCTGTGCCATTGGTACAGTATGCTAAACATCACCGCCGTTGGCCCAGCGGGGATATGGTTGATCCCAAGACGGTGGAAAAGAATGAGCGACGAGAATTCGAGTATGGTCGACATCAGCGTTGAAACAATGGCAAAGGACTGGTGAGCCATGTGCACGATCAGTCTCGAAATTTACAAATTCGATGTGACACGCACCGCAAACTTGACACTTCCGAACTGACGCTCTATATTAATACCGACTCCATACAAGAGCATCTGGGCAAGTAGCAAGTCACTTGAACTCGAGAACGCGAGATGGTGGGTGGCGAGGCGCCAATACTGTACATAGAGGGGTCACTGATTCAGGCTCAGCTGCCCTTCGAAACGGAGAGGAAATGGTGTCATTACCTGATGATGACGCGATATATGCGGCACGAGCTATGGACGGTCAGAATAAAAAACTAACTAGTGGACAGAGAATCTCGAACCTGTAGATGGAGATAATGCTTGACATCGAAAATTCCACAGATGATGGACGTCACAGCGTAACCCATCATAAGTCCTGAAACGCACGGGATTCTTTTGAGCCGCACAAACTTGGCAAGTGGACAGAAGGGCTGTACCTTTGGTGACTGAAGCATGCTCGAACGACATGATGCTTGGCGGCGAGTGTGGTTGTCAATGGGTATCTCAGCTCAGCAAAAGACAGCGACGCAAAGCAACTGGAGGTGAAATGCAAAATCCAACTAAATGCTGCTCGAACAATCAAAAAGTTGTGTAACCTTGGTTCAGCAGGCAACAAGTAGGAGGGCACGCGAAAAGGACACGGCGTACCGAATTTGTGGCTGTGACATTGAATTTCTCACGGTCCACGGATACTCGGCCCATCGAACTCGTCAAACGCGATACCGTGACAGATTCGGAGCGATACCCTGGGTGCAGAGACATGCTAAACGCCCACTATTCATAGAGATTCAGTGGGTCTTCCTTCACCTGCTGAAACAAGTTGTGGAACTCGAACCAGCCGTCCCACCATATAAACTCTCTCACAACTCAAGCAATCGCAGATTCGAGTTGACGCAAGTAATACCGACCTGTGCTTCTCACTTCCGAGGAAGGCATACACGCCCATATATGATAAGTAAAGATCTTACCACCATTCCACTCTCCACATCTCCACGGATCGAGATGTTTGACTCGGGCCGAAACTCACGTCAACATCCTGTCCTGACTTGTGGCCAACACTATCATAGGAGACTGAGAAAAACACCAGGGGTGGTTCGTGGTATTGCGCCATCCTCTTGCATGCTATTCGCGCGAACCTCGCATGCCTCGAAGCCCTTTTGACCCGAAATTTCTCCAACGGTCACTTTCCGCCTGTCAAATATGCAAACAAGGTTGAGTTGCGTAGATTGATGGTGTTTGGCTCTGGAACGAGATTAACAGAACTGAATATGCATGCGCCCACTGGCACCGCGATACTGTTTATTTCCCACAACGCCTTTCCGTTTGGCCAAGCTATAATATCATGTGCCCCTTCCCCACGCTTCTACACACTCCCATCAGGCCGCGAACTTCGATCGTTCGAGTTTCCATTCGGGGTAAGCCCAGCCAACGCGGTTTCAGCGCTGGCGCGACGGCCCAAGCGCACGTTCTGCAGGATAGCTAACGCGCTTCCTATCTCCTTATCTCTAGTTTGAGGGTCGATATGACTACCGACGCGTCCCACCATTCTGCACGACAGGCTCACATTCCGAGTCGCTCCGCTTCCGGGTGTAAGTAGGTTTTTCCGGGAAAATGTACAAACAATCTGACGGCGCTAGCGTGCGCCCGCGCACAGCCATGGATTTTAGGCGTAGACGCCTATTTGTGTGACAAGCACCACATGGAGCATGGTCCATATGTCGAAGGTAGGAGACGCCAATCATGCGAGTCTGCCATTTGCTTTTTTTTCGGTGGTCACATCATTTATCTCTGCGTATGCATAGCATGCTCAATCGATCATGGCGGCGCGCCTGATATGGGGGCGATAGCTCCCCGACTCTTGAACAAAACACAAATATGAAACAATGTACTCCAGATCGATGCAGGGCATCGATCGCCCCAACGTCATCCCCCTTGTGACTCAGGATGTCTGACAGCCTATTACCTGCCCTGGTGATGAGTTAGTCCGGTGCCAGCAGCGACTGACGTCCGATCCAATTGGATCCATGGGCCATGGCTGAGCTGACCTTGCTTCGAATCTCCCACCGCGATAACCGCGACCGCGGTGATGCTGAATAGGAAAAATAAAAATAAAATAAAATAAAGGTACTGTTGTCATGCAACATACACCCACGGTCCTCTATAGATGCCAACAAACATATTTGTTCAAAGGATTCGCGTGTACTGCTTTGTCTTTAATTAAGTTTTCCTCCATCGAGTGCCAGTGGCCGCAACGATCAAGATTTTTTTCTTATTCATTCATTCATCCGAACGTGTCTGCGTTGATACGGCTGAGTTTAACACGTTCGGACGAATGAAAAGATAATGCGATATGAAGCGTACTGCCCTCTACCAACCGCCCGCCTACGTGTCGATGCGTAAGTACTAGTAACCCCGTTCCGGCTTCCTGACAAATCCCGCAGTTGGACAGGGTTTTGCCATGATCCCGCCACCACCGAAGTTCTCGGCCACCTCTTGAATCATATCATCTTCGTCGTGGACTCGAAATGCATCGCATCCAGCACACCTTTTAGTTTTTACTCCAAGATGGCTCCGTGGTCATAATACGCCCTGACATTGGAACGGGGAACGTGACGTTCATATTAGACGAGTACGGCACCTCCGATATCGGTCCCACTCAGGTGGCCTCTCGGATCCTTTGACGATAGTATTGGGACCTCTGCAGTGCACGAAGATGCAGCGGGTACTTGAAGTGTAATGCGCTGGTGGGCTGCAGGGCGGTACCCTCCACAGAAACGCACCGAGCATCCAAATTAGTCACAGACAGAGGCATAGGCATAGAGTAAAAATTTTGGCCGATGGCACTGCACCGAACTTTGAGTGGGGAGAGAAGCCCGTCAGGGGTACCCAGTATAGCTAGTTCTGACGTCTCCGCAGCCTCGCTACGGCCAATCAAGAGAACCCTCGCGGCCGCGGCGGCACCAGACTTCGTTGATCGCTGATTGATCGCACAGGGCCCTGTAAATAATGAATCGAAAGAGAGAGGGGCCAGCTGTTCAGCAATATTCATCAAGGGGTTCATATTGCGCAAAACGTGGTCAGTAACTGGCGATACATAGTCAAAGGACGTACGGCGTCCGTATTCTTCTGGGAGTTTATTACTCGTGTGTGACGCAGTACCGTTGGTGTCTCAACAGATGGCGCGCACGTTTTTACGATTGATGCTACTCCGCGGAATATCAATAGGTATGTCCGTGCGATACGAGGATAGCATTCCCCACGATCTTGGGGCGAACGCCGTGCGAGTGAGGAAGTAGGAGACGGAAGGCTATGCCGAGACCGCCCGCGTCAACGACCGTCGCTGGGGTTGCTGGTCAGCAATAGAGTTTGCACCGAAGCTCAACAGTCCGTGTTCGAAGACGAGCTTCGTGCAACATGAAAAGGTACTGATTGATGCGGGAATTATTCGCAAGGGGCGGGGCTTGTGTGTACGGTGAATATGATGATGCATAAGCTGGGGCGGAGTCAGTGCGGAGGTCCCCAAAGGCAATACCGTTGCAGTGCACCATCAACGAAATGCAGCATCTTTTCATCATAAAAGATGCTAAGATGTTGGGGTCCTGGAAGCCAGGACGATGGTGAGATACAGCCCTCGTGGACGCACGAGGTCGAAGCATCGGGGGAACGGGGCTAGCAAACCGTGGTGAAAGAGAAAGATTGCCACGCTCAGACCCTGATCAACATCGGTACGATGGCCATTCACGTTACTGCGGACAGCAACGAACGGACGATTGTGGCAACCATCTTGATAGCCAACGTGTACGTTGAATCTTGAAAGCGTTGCTCAAGGCTTCCAGGGTCGACCAGAACTTACCGTGACTCTACTTTGGTAACAACATCCGTTCCGGCCATATGGCTTCAGCTGGCGGAATCGACTGGCGTGCCTTGTGGTGGCAGGAATTGGCAAGTATGTATCACAGGAATGCTATAATTAACCATAGTTGGCCGACAGGCACGAGCGAGTTGGTCGGGGGTGGACGGAGAAAAGACTGACTCCTCAACCAATGCTGGCATAGTATTATATAAAAGCCTCTGCGATCGGGAACACATTGAAAGCTTGAGCGAGGGTTTAATAAAATGAGTTCAAAGTTCAAGAGACAAACGTCTGTCTCCGCAAGACAACCACTGGCTGACTCATCATAATCGCGGAGATTAAAAATGATTTTGAGTTACACTGTTCGGGTGCGCTGGCGTTCACGGCTCATTATGCATCATTGACATGAGTACGCCATCCGTTCAAAACTTGGAAGAGGCCGCTACCATCGCATCCGAGTTTATTGCTAGTAAGTCGTGCTGACTCGTTCCGCGCGCTTTTGTTGCTGACATGTCCAGCCCTCGAAAATATACCGAGCGAGGTCCAGTTCCTCTTGCAGGAGCTCCGCTCGAAAGAGACCCAGTCACAAGGTACGTCAACCATCCCTTCCCAGCATTTGCTCGACTCACTTTGTTTCAGAGTTACAACAAGAGATCGCAAAGGACAGCCATAGATTCATCCGTCATGCCATCCGCACCGATTTCGAAACGACTGGCAGAGATAAGCCATCGCCGCCACCACCCACCGAAAAGATAGCGCAGGCACACAAAACGTTATCTATCATCGCTGAGGAAAAGATCGCGTTGGCTGAGCGGATTGTCGAGCTGTTGTCGAGGAAGCGTTCGCGGTTAGACTATGATCTTGGGCGGGTTCTAGTGTTGCAAGGAGAGCCAGACCCTGCGGCTGTGGTTGGAGGCTCTGTACCCCCTATGTCAGCAGGGGCGGGCGGAGCTTCAGCGGGTTCAGGATATGTCCTTGGAGGTCGAAATCCTGCTGCGCACATCAACGAAAGTCTTCGGAATGCCTTTTCCGGGGCGGCGCTTCCCACGTCAAATATTGTAGGCGCTACCACCGCCGGCGGTCGAACAGCGGGCACCGAAGAGAGCGCCCACAAGAGTATGTTATCTGCAATTCCTCCGCAGCACGATCTCATATGTTTGATTACAGAACGCAAGGTCACTGTAGCACAGGGCTCCATCAAGCTACCCTCACCTGTGCCGTCAGTATATGTTCCGGCTACTGGTCGCGGACGACGCAAGAAGCGCGGAGTTTCGTCCGAAGTTGATGACATGGACTTCGACTTTGGTGAAGAAACCCATGCGGTTGAAGATGGCGAAGGCGACGAGGGCGAGGGCGAAGAAGGCGATGACGGTGATGACAAAGAATTATATTGTTTCTGCCAAAAACTCAGCTACGGCGAGATGATCGCATGTGACAACCCTGACTGCCCTTACCAATGGGTAAGTAGCTGCTCCGATTTCTGTGCTCCATTCATTATTACTGCATGGGCTATGAATGTTGACCATGTCTGCACGTAGTTCCACCTTCCCTGCGTAAACCTGAAGCAACCACTTCCAGAACGTTGGTTCTGCGCCGAATGTACCAAACGCGGTATGGGCGCGCCTGCACCTGCGGGCGCTGCCCGGAAAGGACGGAAGAAATAGGACACGTGATTGAGACACTATGTTTTCGACATGTGCACATAACTCTGCAAGCGGATTGCGGATGGATTTGTCCTGATGCCCCCTCTCCGACGAAGATTGCGGCACACAATCAATTGGTCATTGTGGTCTCCGAGAGCAAAATAGGCTCGACCGGAAACCTTGAAACAAATGACAGTACTTTATCCCGGTTCACTAAACGGGATATCATCGAGCTGGAGCTGTTCCCACTGTAGCGTAGTGTGTCAGAATGATTAGGCTTTGCCGTCATCCAACCACAAAGTTAGCCCCTATCTAACGTCCCTGTAATCGCTTCCAAGTCACCATTCGCTGTCAGGAGGTTCGATAGTAATAATCCTGTGACCTTGTGCCTTAGAACTGAGAAACAAAAACGGTGCGGCCGAAAGCATGTACCTCGGAGCTGCCCCATGTCATTCCAATCGAGGAACGCACGGGCGGGGCCTCTATAACACCGTTTTCCACAATGATGCAACAGTATG
This sequence comes from Leccinum pellstonianum, assembly GCA_038091735.1. NCBI lineage: Eukaryota > Fungi > Basidiomycota > Agaricomycetes > Boletales > Boletaceae > Leccinum > Leccinum pellstonianum. The sequence goes on along the minus strand of JBBPPA010000429.1, from coordinate 10,568 downwards.
ACTTATTCTTTCTGTTCATTGAAGGCCAAATACAAGAAGGACCGTGCCTTCCACAGCTGCGGGTCAGGAGACAACCGATTTACCCTTTTTGGGTCGGTGTGATAATGTAAGGCTTTCAAACTTTGGGAGTGGGCGGGGGAAGTGATAGAGTCAAGGCAATGCATTGGAAGGACATAACACGGGACAAGAGATAGAGAAAGTCCGAGGTGCTGACAGGCGACCCTTGGAGATGCAGCCCCTCCCCAAGAGAGGGCGCCTAGAAAGAGGGCAGAAAACCTTTCAGAGAGGGCTTTTGCGCCTGGAAACCCGGATCCCAGATTGGTTACCAAAACGTAAATTCCGTATCATTGGCTCTCTCTGGGCTCCAAGTCTCCACCAATGTGGTGTCGTCACTCATACGAAATTCCTGCGTGTTTGTTGTCTTTTTTTTTCTTCTTATTGTCTATCTTCCTTTTTTTTTTTTCAAAAATCCTTTGTAAATATCCGCATCCATACATGCAAAAGTACCGTCCGTGCCACCATGGGGAATGGAAGGATAGAAGAAATGGAAGAACGTTCCTTGGTTGGAAGTCGAGAGTGGAGAGGCCGGCATGTGAACATCGCCGCGCGGAGAGAGACACAGCGAACATGCCAAACTAGTATGCACTGGACTCTGGAGGATTTCTTAGGGGCCGTACAAACTGAATGCCGGAAGAAGAGCGAAGAGAGGGGGGTAGGCGGCCGAATTAGCCGTTGCGAACCTCGAACGAGAGTTCTGAAACAAGGCCTGTCCTGCAGGAACTGTCCACCGTATTTGTTCGGGGCGTGTGCCATTTTCGCTCCACCTATTCTTCAGAGTAACTCTTTTCGTCCCTTCGAGTTCACGTAGGGCGTCCGCGGTAACGCCTGGCGAAAGAAGAAGAAAAAAAAATCGAAAGGTAAGAGATGAGATTGCGTTGCCATAATAGTCTACAGTGCGCTGCCAGGTGCCAACCAATCAGCCAGGGTTCGTCACATCGAAGCTTCAAGTTGCCGGAGTGTTTTGATAATGCAATGCCGTTAACAGCCGTGAACGTCGCTAAGACTTTTGAGCCTCTCTAGAATCTCTCTCTCCCTAGGCTGCCCCCTTGCTATCTTCGATAGATGGTGGCAAATCTGGATATTCTAGCGATATTATTTTAAGATTTTGGTGAGATTTTTCAAAGAAAATGAACCATAGCGCGCGCTTGACTACACGTGAGAGGACAATAAACACGAAAATAGCTGGTCATGTTATAAATGGGCAAGTCAGGGACGCCCTCGCCATGAAACTGGCTCGCCATATTTCAGCAAGAGCGTTGTTACAAAGGGCAGTCCACAGCCATGGTTTTGTATTGAATTCCGACGCGTCCCATTCGACCGACTAGTACGTGGCTGGGCGCCGAGCCACTCGGCCCACCCTGTTCTAGTATATGTGTTCTATACCTGGATACGACCTTGCGGCTTTATGCCAATGCGACCCTGCAAGCGAGCGTGGGCGAGAGAGTCAAAAACGGTAAGACGGATAGAGGAAGGGAAAGTCCTGCGACGACGGAAACTGCAACTGGCAACAGGAATGGTTTTGCCACACGACCCAGGAAGTTGACCACTTTGCCTGTTCAAATAAGCCAGGAGCCGAACGCGGAATCCGGAACGCAGGTGTGAGATCTTGCGGGAGCGAAAATTCCATGCGGATGGCACGGTGGCAGTCGCCATAGGCGCCATCTGGATAAGAAAAAAGGTACATGGAGATATGAAATGTAGTCAAGTCTGCATCCTGACATTGCAGTATGGTACCACGTCGTGGCACCATAGGGGCGGGTGTTATTCGGCGGTGAAGGGTGGTCGAAGCATGTGGGGAGTCGACATGAAACGCGAAGAGACAAACTATACGTCAGTGGCATAAACGAGGCTGTCGGAACCTAGACAAAAGAGACCATCGTTTAGTGTGGTCAAGAACCATGCACAAACTTACCGACTTCAAACAATTTATGTAAGTAACCTGACTCAAGCTAAAAGTAGCCTAGCACGACACCTGGACATGAAGAACTCACAGACGTCTTGGACATTAAAGCCCTGATAGAACACCACATGGTCGGTGAGTTGATTAAAATTCTCTCATTGATCAGCTGAGTCGGACCCAAGTTGGAGGATGACACGCACGCCAACGCGTGAGCTTACACGACAATGACCCCTACAGTGTCTGGATACTCTCCACTTACCATCGGGATCGCGACTGAACGTGATGTGTTGACTCAGTCGAGCGAAACAAACAAGTCCGACACGGGCCGCGACGGGCGGTCTGGTCCAGCAGACTTTGACTGTCCCGAAATTTCCCCGTTGGAGCCTTGGAGGTGGCAGCGGGGTTACTTTCCTCACTATTGGTGAATGGAACGATGATATGCTGGTCTCAGACCAACCAACTGCAGAAAAAAACTTTTTGAAGGTCCCTTGATTACCTTATTTTTTCGCATTTGAAAGCTGTGATTGGAGGAGAAGCTACGAACAGGCTACGAATTCAGGCTTCATTGGGTGAAGTGGTCTGCTGAAACCCAGAGTCATAGTATCGAAGGGATAAACGTCGTGTGTGGACGAGACCGAGTTGTCCGTGCAGTCGCGCCATCCTGTGGGCATATGCCCTCGGAAGCCGGACGGATTACGACGGGTGGCGTAGGACGGGCCAATGGTGGTGCTGACGTTTAAGACGGCGGGTTCATCGAGGGCCATTCGAAGCCCATGGATGGAAGTGTGAACGTATACATTGAGGCACGTCATAGTCCGACTCAAAAAGGGATGTTAAGGGGAACGAGCCCACGACGGGTATTGCCTGCGTTCCTATTCCGGATCCTCGACCTTCCGAATCCGCTCGTCCTCTCGCCAGATTCTGCGAGCGTCCCCTGGCAGGGCGGCTGCCGGCCTTCCTAGCCCTTCTTGCGCGGGACAGCCTCGACGGGCCACGGCACTTACCGAACGCGACCTGGAACTGCGCAACATGTTCATGTTGAAATAACCTTCGAGGGAGGGAACGTGGTGTGGAGACATCCAATGGGTTCTTTCGGCGGCAAGATAACCCACGGAAAGGCCCGTTTTCAAATACATTCCAAGTCACTCTTGGACAGCGATGGGCGATTGGGCCGCAGACGTCACTCGCTCCCGTGCCCATGTTACTGGCCCATGTGCCATTCATTTTACTCGTAATCCGACTTTCTTCTTACCCACGACGCATACATCAAGGTGAAGGAAGTCCTCGGGGAGACGCTCTGTCCGATACAACTAAGTTCCACGTTGTTCATATCCCCGTCGGTGTCGATGCGAGCTACCGAACAATCAGCATTGCGTTAGAGTGTTTGAGCTCCGATGCGGCTGTTTCTTGAACGAGCCGAAACTCTCAAAAACGAAAAGATGGAAGCATCTAGCATCTTCTCTCGTCCCGTCTTGGCGATCATGGACTTTGTACTACAACCCTGAGTCTATCTTTGTTTCGCCAGCCGCCATTGCAGGCAGTACTGTGACGATGATCACGGTATCGCTCGCATCGATATGATGAATGAGCAGTGAGCGGTGCCGCCACGGGGACGGTGAGTGATCCTCAATATTGGTTCCATTTCTCCACTGCACATGCCCGAGGAAGCAGGCCGCAATCGAGCGTTACGGGACGACACGTGAGAATCACACTTTCGACGACGCACGGCGACTGCTGTGGTACAGGATCCACCAAGAGGCTGAAGACCTAGGAGAGAAGCACCGAAGTACGATCCAGGGCAATTCGTGACGACCAACATCTCGTCATTTCATTATAGGACGGATAGCAAGAGACGCGGCGCTGCGGAGATGGCGAGATGTGTCGAGAACCAACCCCAAATTGACCCCAGTGATTTTGAAATGGGGGCATATGAGTCTTGCGGCACGAAACGAGGCACAGGAAAATGTGGATTTCGATAATATTGCAATTGTGACTACAGCATTAATGCTGGATCAGGAAGAAGGACAATTGCCAAGGGCAAGCAGTACAACAACGTTGATTGGTGTCTGGGAAATCGGTGGTGCGCGCATCTACCGTATTTGCCATCTGCGGCGGTGAACGCAAGAGCGTTGTCGATCTCCGTCGTGACGTTGACGGAAGCTGGGATGGCAAAGATGCATCCGACTCAGTTGAATTCAGTACAGGATCCGGCCAAGTTAGTTATTACCGAGTGCAATGATGAGTGTGAACGGTTTCATCGGGATGCACCGGATGGCAGAAACCAACGTTGGTCTCGATCATTGGCAGTGCGGGTCTCTGAAGGTCATCGTAAGGAGGTACCAAAGCAGTAGACGCGCGTTAGCAGTGCGATAACGCATGAGATCTGTAACAGGGACAGTGGCTCTATGATACACGTGTGTCGGCGTCGCCGATCCATCAAAACAGTGGCAGGTGAAGATGATGCACACGTAGGACGAGTCATGTATTGCAGAACAACTCAGATCATACTTAGGGCTAGATAGCAAGCATGAACTGGCAAATGGAGAGAGCGTATGGGGATATGACGATGAGAATACCATATATATCGAGCGTGGGAAGAGAGGGAGAGAGAATACATACAGCATGGCTGAAGGGAAATGAATGGGGCTGTTCAAATCGGCCGCCAAAACGGTTGTGGCAAGAATTCAGAGTCAGACGGACTCAAAGGAGGCGGGGGGAGGAACGGGCGAGAGGGCATGATGATCTCACCGCTAGAGGAGAGCACGTGGGTTGTGTAGCACAAGGAAGGGACGATCGGGGTATGGCATGACCTCTGCGAGTGACGTGCGGGCGAATATTGGGATTTGGCGGAAATGTCGCAATAGCGAATCGGGATGACAGGAAGGGAAAGGGGAGGCGGGATGAAGTGCGGTGGGAGCGTAGTTGCGCATGTCCTGATTGGGCGGGACCGATGGGGGAGAGCGAGGAACGTGGACCGGCGGAGAGGAGAAAAGAGAGGGAACTAGCAAGGGGAGCAGAGGTGGGCACGGGGGTCTGAGTAGCTGTGCGTGGGAAAACAGCGTTGACGTAACGCGGCCACGCTGTTATGTCACTTCTGTTTGGACGTTTTGTATTTGTATGTTTGTCTATGTTATGGTCGATCTGAGATCAGCTAGGCGGAATGTCCCGGGGATCCGAAAGAGCGGTACGGTAGAAAGAAAGAGTAGCCGAAATCTGGGAAGGTAGATGGGCTCCGACCAAGAAAGGAAATTCCTAATAAAGGCATGGGCAGCGTTGTTCTTATAACACTCGAGCTGACCGTCCAACGGTAAGCCAGTTGCTGCGACGCTCTACTAAACAATGCAGTTCGATACTTACCCCTCCCCGCCGTCTTTCTCTGACGCTTCTTCTACACCCCGCACTCCATCTCCCCACCAGCCCGACTACCTCTACTCCCATCATCCCATGAACACAAAACACAACCTCCCGATCGGATCTAGCCCCCAAATCTTCCAGGAATCCGACGCGATGATCCACAGCGACTCCACCTGGTTCAGCCCCTACTCCGCTCAGCCAAACTCCCTCCTTCATGAGCTCTACGACAACGAGACCCACGACCCCCATGCCTCTGACTCGATCTACATCGACGACACTGCCCACTACGCAGAGTGGCAGCAGCAGCAGCAGCAACACCACCACCACCACCACCACCATCACCAGCAGCAGCAACATCATCTTAACACGCACGCCGTGCCTCGTCGCGCCACCTACCCCTACGTACGACACGACCTCCCTCAGCACCAGTACTATGACTACCCCCTCTACTCTGAGTCCGTTTCAGACCGCGCAGACCACCAGGCAATCAAGCTCGAGGATACCCCGCTCATAGTCCCCTCCCAGATCGGCTATCCCCTACAGCCTCACCATCCCTCTTACCTTCCTTCTGCTGGTGCCGCCCTTCCAGTACAGCTCACCGACGACGCCGCGAGCAAGGAAACCCAGTACCTCCGTCGCCGCTGTTTCAATTGCCATACCACAGAGCCTCCCTCGTGGCGTCGTTCCACCCTCAATCCCGGGAAAATCGTTTGCAACAAGTGTGGGCTCTATGAGCGCACTCATCTCCGTCCCCGCCCCTTGCGCTTCGATGAACTCCGTGCCGGTGGCAAAACGCGCAAAGCTGCCGGCGCCACCCCGGTGGACAAGAAGACGCCAAAATCTGGATCCGTTGCCGCTTCTTTGTCTGTCAAGAACGAGCCCAGTGAGATGGGTCTCACTCGTCGCAATTCGGTGTCCAGCACTGCTTCCAGCGGGGCCAGCGACTGGGATGACAACAGTATGTTTGCGCACACTCCAAGCATTCGTGTCCGTTCTAACTTTGTTGCAGTCTCCGTCTGTTCTTCTCAACCCCCCACTCCGGGCACTACATCGTCACAGTCGTCCGCCTTTTCCTCTCCCGCAATCTCAACCTTCCCCATTCCTCGTACCTCACAAAGTCCACCAGTCGAGTCGGGACTGCAGGCGCCTATCCGCCTTCCTAATGCACCTTTCACGGACATTGCTTCCCTTCAACAATCACATCCTGTACCTCGCAAAGCCGCGACTACTCCCAATTATTATCCACAGTCAGCAATGTACCAGGGTCAGTCAGATAGCTTCCGGCACGGGTCACTGCCTGCGCAGCGCAATGTTCAGTTTGCTTCGCCACCCATGCCGTCACAGTCGCCTGCGCCCTTGCAGTCTCTCACGCCAGACGCCCCATTGCAATTGTCTCCCATTCCTCACGCATCGCCTCTCTTGCTCTCTTCGTCTCTTGTCGCCGACCACTCCTCCTCATAAATCAACCTTTTGGGGCTTTTTTGTCCTGACCCTATTTATTATCCTTCGAGTTCGCGCGTACCCCACATTGATTCCAGCTGCAGTCATCGGTAGTTAACAAGGCTTATTTATTCCCAATCGCTCAAAACGACGACGGTCAGGTGGCACCACTGAAAAAGTCACGGTATTTATCACTCCAGTGCTCGCCCACCGACTTCGATCGACTTGTATCTTCTACATCGCACCTAGCAATCGTCGACTATGACCATATTGCTCATATCCAAATTGTTCAAATCTCACATACCCCACCTCTCCTACCCTGTGGGTCATTGTCGCGATGCTAGATACCCTCCAGATAATGTACGAAAACGACGGCAGCAGTGAATGACGGGACTGTACTAGTACTATTCGGATTGTTAGTTAGTGCATTTTAGTATACCTTGAATTAGAATTTTTGGCATCCATAATCCTGGGCGATGACAACCAGTGACGACGTATGACTGAGAAGCTGCGACGGTGGCGTAAATGAACGCAATGCCCCTTTCGCCACCTAGGGACTATGTGCCGGCTTAGCGAAGGCCGACGAACCGAAGGTTATGCGTCCAAGGTGTCATTGGCGCGTGTCTCACCTACCCTAGTGACTTTTTTTCCATGGATTGACGTATAGTTAAGGTTTACCTTGTGAACAAAAAAAGAGTGGCACGCTTTCAGTGAATAGAATACGGACATGGCCACTCTAAGCTGTGGGACACGAGGCACGCCAGAAGCACCCACGACTTTGTTTGGGGTTAAGGTGGCTTTGACTGCGCTGGCAAAGCCTCCGACGACCCCGCGCACCTTTATGTCCAATTACGCCCGTTCGCTGTGAAGCAAGTCACATGTTGGAGACGTACATCGACCGTGGGCGCCTCCGCTGCACCTCCACCGTTTGACAAGGAACGGGAATGCTTACACGATTGACGGAAAGTCGGTCCTGTTCTCGTGAACCGGAGATACTGCCCGAGATACGATCGGACACGGTGGAGCCCGCGGGTAAGTCATGTGCTTTGGCTCTGTGGCCCGTTTGAATGCGTGACGCAAGCACAAACCAACAGTGACGTGCGCTTGAATTTGCGTTGCGCGACAAGCCCGTGTGCGTTCCGGTACTTATGACGGCGACGAAGAAGCACGGGCCATGGCATTATGGCGGCGTTGTTTCGGAGCCTGTTTCTCCCCCCTTTTGGGAGTGTGTGCAGTTGTGTACAGTATATACGTACAAAGCATGGGGGTTGCTTTGGAATCGAACCTGAGAGACAGAAGGGCCAACTTGTTTTGTTTCGAGCGAGTGGCTCCGCTCAGCGAACATCTCGGAAGCGCTTGACTCGGAAAGACTCATGCTAGTTTGTCCAAATCTACCTCGGAGGCGGCGGAGTGGTCCCATGGTTGTCTCTTACTCTGCAAGTCATGATAAGCGAACCTACGAACTACGACTTCCGCGCATGGTTCGGCCGATATGATAGGGTAATTTGGCCGGTGAAAGGCTCCTGCGTTCCGACGGGCACGATCGGACCGAGCTCTTCTCGAGGGAGTGGGAGTAAGAAGCGCGTCGAAGACTGGTTGATCCTGCCAGCTGAGTCCGCCAAAGCCGCACACATGACGTGAGGGTTCGACTGAATCTGTTTGTGGGCTGCCGGCAGTCGCAATTTACTCAATTGAATCGTTGGTGGTGGTGTGTGGATTCCCATGGGTTACTGTCCCGGATGGAACTGCCGCAAGTGAGCCGCTGTGAGCACTCAGAAAGGGGGGGATTCGGAAAGGCCTCCGTGACAGTGGCCGCGGAACCTCCGGGGGGAAAGAAATCAAGCGACAGAAGCCGGCCCATATGCCGGGGATTCGGATCCAGCGACCGGGGAAAAGTATAGGGTGTCCCCTCTGTGTGGCCAAACGATCTATGTAGGTGTAAGGGGGCTAGCTACTCGCTTACCTGACCAGATGAATCGAACCTGTGTTGAATTGGTCTTGACTGCGGTGGCGGGGAGCGGGGGAAATGTAAACCTGATAACGGCGGCGTGGGGCCGTGGGGCACTGTTGTTCTATATTTGATATAATGCGATGGGGGGGCAATGATACTTCGTGTAATGAATGCGAGTCCGACCGGCATCGTCGTTCAGACAAAGTAGGTCTGACTGGTCAGTTGAAATGACTGTCTGGACGGTACTTACGGGTGGTTGGAGGAAAGCGTGACTGGTGGTGGTGTGACCGTATTCTATGACGTGCGTGACGCTCTACTTTGCTGGCAGTTCACAACGATGGCAAAGGGATCCCAGCTATCCCAGCTCAAGTCTGCGCTCTCGCAAGCCGGGATTCATAGACCCAATGGCAAGAAAAAAAAGTCCACCCCATTGACTGAGCACGCCAAAGTCAAATCAGCCGCAAAACTACGCGCGATCCAAGAAAAGCTCAACCCGTTTGACGTCAAGGTCACACGGCTCAAGCACGATGTCGGTGGACGGAAGGTCAAGGGGGCGGTGGGACGACCAGCGCAGAGCAAGCGGGCTGGAATGCAGCAAGTAGAATCGTCCTTGTCGTCGTCATATGCGTGCTGACCATAGTATGTGTGTTTGTGTTGGCGTGGCACAGAGGGAAAAATTGCTATTGAAGGAGGTTGAACAGAGGGGGCGAGTAGGCGGTGTCGTCGATCGACGATTTGGTGAAAACGACCCATCGATTTCGCTCGAGGAGCGTATGCTGGAGCGATTTACTAGGGAGAGGCAGCGTGCATCCAAGGCGTCTGCGTTCAATCTAGAAAACGAGGACGAGCTGACGCATTATGGCCAAAACTTGTCGAATTTGGATGACTTTGATGATATCTTGCTACCCGTCGACGAGGACGAGGACGGAGAGGGTGAGTTATGTTTAGCGTTGCGGGAACGCGTTTGATCGTCCCCGAAGGTCAACTCGATCACGATACTGTTAAAAGGGCACATTTTGGTGGGTTTGACGATGACAAGCAGGAAAATGAAGATGAGGTAAAGTATATTGACTCCTTTGTCTCGTAAAGACTGCCTGACCAACTCGTGTAGCCCGATCGAAAAAAGTCCAAGGCCGAGGTTATGGCTGAAGTTATGGCTAAAAGCAAGGCGCACAAGGTATTTACCTTGTTTGGTCTACCGGCAATGGTTTAACGATACATCGCTCGGTACAGCTGCGTCGTCAGATGGAGAAAGAACAAGAGGAGAATATACGGCATGAGCTCGATCAAGACTTCAATTCGCTCAGAGATCTCCTCTATGCCCGCAACCCGTCCTCCATAGATAACGAAGATGCGGATGTTACGAAATTGCCTGCACCGGTATCCGTCGATGACGATGATACTATGGACTATGACAAACAGGTCCGCGAGCTCGCGTTCGATAAACGGGCAAAGCCAAAAGACAGAACAAAAACGGAGGAAGAACTCGCGCTGGAACAGAAGGAAGCACTCGAAAAGGCAGAGAAACGACGAAGGGTGCGCATGTTAGGTGAAGACCCAGGCAGGAGTGATGAGGAAGATGCCGGTGGCCAAAGGAGGAAACGTCCTCGCGGAGGCGATGACCTGGATGACGATTTCATGGAGGAAGATCCATCTGGTGGACTCGGAGCTGGTCTTGGTGTTGAGCCGGGCAGTGATGCGTCTGAGAGTGATGAGATGGAGAGCAGTGAAGAAGAACTTGACGAAGAAGAGTTCGAAGGTTTTGGAGAAGATCGTCTATCTAACAGCGATGAGGCATCCGACGAGGAAGATGAGGATACCAATACTGAAACGAGTCCAAACCGCAAGGTTGGACGATCATCC
>JBBPPA010000428.1:0-22614 GCA_038091735.1 Leccinum pellstonianum | reverse complement strand
GCGGGGGTGTGGGAGTCGAGGTCGAGAGGGGAGGCAGAGGCAGAACGCGGGAGGGGGAGAGGAGAGGGAGGTGCTGTGGTGAGGTTGAGGGCCGCCGCGTTCGTGCGGACGCGCTGCGCAGATGAAGTGGGAGACGGAGACGGGGCAAGTCGGAGTCGGAGTGGGAGTCGGAGGAGGGAGGGGGAGGGGGTCGGGGTCGAGGTCACGACGTCGATGAGTCACGCCGTGGAGGGAGTCAACTTGGGTCGTGTGCGCGGAAAGGGATGTCGATGAGGACTCAGAGGAGACGAGGGGGAGTTTGGGACATCACGTGATACGCGGTCGCACAAAATTTCGCCAAGTCCACACGGATTAGGAGGCAAGAGGTGAGGAGTGTATGTAGGGATAAGGACGACTAGTACGCATCGTGTCGTCGTCGCTATACATCACATACTATTGGATCCAGATAATCATTTATCGACCTTTTTTTTTGGCCGCCATCCCTTCTCTCTGTTACGAATATCACCACACTCCAACATACCCATACCTTGCATTGGGATTTGTGTCAATGCTAGCAAATGTGTCACTCGCATCCTGAAGACTCAACTTAGCCGCGGTCACGCAAACATCAACATCCCTCACCTCATTTTGGGTTCACATGTTTGTAAGGCGATTCTTCTCATGATTTTTTGGGATTTGAAATGGCAACAACGTAATCAGATGAGCACCGGCGGATTCGAAGACGTCAAGTCCCCTGTAACTTTTGCTATGGCTGATTGTCAGCGAGAGGATGGGAGGGATGGGCACGGGGACAGGGATGGTTGGTCCATCGTTCTCGGCGGTGAAGCTATCAAGATGCATCCAGCATCTAGCGGAACGACCTGGTCTTTCTGCTCCCCACCGACAGCGTGAGTCATGATTGGCTGTTGGTTCAAGTTCGGTCTTGCCTGCAACGCGGCGGATGAAATGGTACTTCCTGGTATGACGGAGAAGCCTTCTGCCGTGACGATGTAGTTACAAGACGCGGGTGGGGCGACCGAACTAAACACGACAGAGAGACGCCGGATGAGGACCGGTTGGTCATCGATTGGCTTCATGGGCACCTGGCATGCTGCAGCGGGCGTCCCGCCTACGGCCGACTGCCGCTTTTTGGGGGTCTCGTTCCCGTCGAGGTACCTCCTCCTCTTCGCCCACACGAGACCGAGCGCAGCCTCCTTGCGGTCTTCGCCCGGAACGCTGTCTGGTCTGCCAAACAACCTGGACTGATTTCGATAGCCGATCATGTCGCCGCCGCCGCTAGGAGGGTCGCCACGATCGATGACATCGATGACCTCGTTCAGGACGAGCACGGCGATGCGGTACGTGTGCGCGATACGGTGTAAGTGGGAGGATATTTCGGATATCCTGCGGGAACGCTCGACGAGGGTCTTGGTGGTGGGTTTCCCGGCGGAATGGAAGAGTTCGGCGATGACGTCGATGACGAGTAGCTTGAGGGGCTTCGAGGATGGGTTCTTGCACGCGGTATCGATGTATTGCGGGAGGAAGGTGGAGAGGACGTGGACGAGCCTGGGTATCGTGGGCGTCTGGACGGTCTTAATGTCCGAGAGGGCACAAAACGAGGGGGAGAGGAGGGGATGTGTGTCTAGGATTTGCTGCAGTCGCGTTGTTTGTAGATGATCGGCGATGGTGATGTAGCATGCGGAGCACGATAGGCCGCCAAGATCGCGGGGGAGCTGTTCGAGGAGAGAGCTCTGGAGGGCGAGTTGGGTCTTTCCTGCAGCACTGGGACGAGATCCTTTAGTTTTTTTTTTTTTTTTCCGGCGACACAGGACAGAATATGATACCTCGCCGACGACCTCCCATACCATGCCGGTCGCGATCCCTCCCCCGAGGATAGCGTCGAGTTCGGAGTCGCCTGTTTGTAAAGGACTCATTATTATCGTCGGACAAGAATGCTTGGAGCGGACGAGGGGGCTGGGCGCGTTGCCTGCAGATGAGGGATACGTTACATGCTCTGCTCTAGCCAACTGAAAGACTTTGAATCACTGCCATCGTCACATCCCAGCGTGCCAGTGCTACGAGACGTCATCAGAGAATTGCGGGACAATGAGCTGGAACACCTCGACACTGCAGTCGAACAACATTCACAGCGAGCCCCGGCACATGCACTTTTGAGTACCGTTGTCGGCGGGGGTTGCAAAGTAGCCATAGAACTCTGCAAACGGTTTTAGAATGGTGCACGATACGACATGCGTATGGACACTCTATCCAGCATACATCTACCACGCTTTCAGTGCTCAGTGAGGGATTCGCCTCTCCGTTTGCCCGTCCACTTGTACTTTAGCTACAGTGAAGGTGTAATCAGCAACAAAGCGACAACGGACCATGCAATCCTTACGTGTGTTTGCGATGCGAGGTAGTAAATGTCTCCGGGAACGAATACGAAGCCGGTCAGCGAGATCAAGGTCGTGCGGCGGGTGAAAACGAAAGTGTTTGTAGGCATCTTCGCGCTGTAGGATTGTTAGAACGCAATCCCTGTGCATTCAAATTACGCACCATGCGATTCCATCGTTCAATAGCGGGATCGACCTAGAAACGGTCAGCCGCAAATGACACGAGGTTATATCTTTGGTACATTGAGGTAGCCTGTAAAATGGTCAACGGTGGAAACGACAAGGAAGAACGCGCCCGCACGTACTCGCAGCGGCCATTTCTAAATGGTAGTGTAGAAGAACGTTGTTGTGCACTGTTTGGTTCAACGGGAATATGTTGCAGTAGCCACCTTGATCAGATGAGCACCGGCGGATTCGAAGACGTCAAGTCCCCTGTAACTTTTGCTATGGCTGATTGTCAGCGAGAGGATGGGAGGGACGGGCACGGGGACAGGGATGGTGGTGGAGGTAAGAACAACGATGCGTGGTCATCGGGTCATTGTCGTCGGACGGTCGGGATGGGGGGACAGGGACAACGATGGTGGTGGGAATAAGGGCAACAATGCGTCGTGATCGCGTTATTGTCTTCATCTTGTCAGCGACATGACGGGGAACGGGAGAGGAACGACGATGATGCTTGTCGTCGTCTTGTCGGCCACAGGGAACGGGAACGACAACGCGTCGTTGTCTTGTTGGCGAGTCTTGTCGGTCAGAGATAAGGGCGACGACACGTCGTTGAAACGCGACGAGAGTTCACGACGTTCGTACCTTCCATACTGTATCCTCTTCTTCCTGGCTAGCTCTGCCTAATCGTCTATACTGGTATCGTCACCGTCTTCATCGATTCCAGAGACCTGAGATTCTTCCGAATCCACCCCTTCGCTGGTCTCATCCTGATCAGCTTGAGCGAGTCGCTTGTGGTTTTTTCTCTCAAAGTATTTGTAGAAGCAGATCTCACAGTTGGATGAGACAGCGTCACATATACAGAGACGGGGGTCGTACCTCGTCGACAGGCATCCTCTATTCTTGTTTTCTAGAATTGCTCTTCGTTTGGAAGCGCACCGCCGCTGACCTCACCTTTGAAGCGCTTCACGGCAACGCCGTCGGCCACACTCACAGCGGATTACATGGCGCTCGCGCCCTTTGTCTTTGTTCATTTTGGGTTCTTGAACACGAAAGGGTCAATGAAATGGGAGAGCGCGCAGAGTGTGAGATCTGGGTTAGAGGTTACGTGTTACGAGGCGAGACATGGAGCTGACGCGCATGAAGAGAAACAGTGGGGTGATAATGATGAAGGGGCGGGGCTGAAGGTGAAGGCATTAACAGTGGACATGCCAGTGAGACGAAGAAAAAAAAGCACGAACCTTGAAGCTCGTATTATGGTGAAACGGCTGCACACGCGAACTGGGGATCTCGTTTTCGGATACCGTATAACTCGTCATGAGCATAACGGAATGGCATATCCATCATCTCGTGCAAATTACTTTTTGCTTGCATGGCCATGCGTCTTGAGGTGGCACCGAGAAACCAGACGGGAAGTTTAAGCACTGTGAATCACGGACTATGTGTCGATTCCCATCGAGTGACGGTGAGCCACGGCTCAGCGGCATTTATCTCGAGTACGTTGCCGAGGAATGGTAATCCTTGGGACCTGGGGGGAGGTTTAGCAGACGAACAGATTTACGCCTTGTAAAGCCAGCAAACAGGGCAATCGGGGACAGAGAGAAGATCGAGAAAGTGCGGAGGGAGATATCACTGACATTTTCTGTCTGTCATACGTGTGAAGCGATTGCTCTTACAACGCGACGGCATGCATCCACACGAATTTGAAGACCAATACTTGGGAGGGCTCGGCATTCATTCCCATTCACTTCATGGAGATGAATGAGGTACAGGATCCCTGCTCAGAAGCCATGTTACTTGGAATAAAAAGGGTATGTCAGTCCAAACTGGGCACAAAAATCCACGAGGATATAACAAAGTGGAATACTGAACAGGGTGTCTGCCACCGCAAGGGCCGCGAATATAATGGCTGTGATCTTGCATCTCGAGTAGAATGCCATGAGATGTAGTCTTGGAGATCGTCATATTCGATTTTAGCAAAGGAACTCTGCACATTCAAGCACGCAAAGACTACTGTCCAATGCAGAGAAACAGGATTAGCTCTCCGCCCGTGCCCGTCTACCCGCCGTCGTTTATTGCGCGACACGTCTCGTCTGGCGATACAATAACTAGGCAAGAATGCAAGTAACGGACGATTGCATGACTTACAATGCAGTGTCAACTTGAGCATTGGTTGAGCAACACGCTCGTTGAATTTGCAAATGAGCGGAAAAGCACCACGCTAACCTACGTTGTGATGTCTTTCTCGTTTCCTGTCTATATGCGTTGTACATTCGATATCCCGAGTACAACCGACAAAACGACCTTGCTGACTCCGCCTCTACGTGTTCCTCGAGCGTAGCACCGAGACTGATGGATAAATCAAACACTTTGTCTTTAGGTCGTCTAGGTTCCAACTCTAATCCCGGTCCAAAAGTCAGTGCATACTCCTTGGGATACAACAACTATGGCGCGAACCATCACCGTCCTTTTCGAGATACTTGTCGAATATGGGATTTTCTTTGACAACGTGCTGCGTCGCAGAAGAGTGAATCGAAGCTGGGTGGGCATTGAACAGCTTGCTCTGAAAGCACCGCTTCCAAAACTGCTGACGTGGACGTTGTAAGCGATAGTACCTCATGCCCAAAATTCGCGAGCACTCACCAGTCACGGACTGCTCAGCGGGAACGTCGATCTGTTCCTGCGGTCCATCCTTCTCGCCTTCAGGGCTTGGTTCGGCATCACCAGCGTAGACAGCATGGGACGCATCATCTTCGAGTTGCACTTCCGCCTCGACAGCAGCAGCAAGGTCCCCCTCGGAGGCAGAGATAACAACGAGACTCGTGGCCTCATCAACGAACTGAGACTCAGGCTCGCCCGATGACTCTTCAATTCCTGTTACGGTCGCGTGCACGTCTCGGCCAACGGGATCTTCAAATTTGACACCGTTAGTCGTCGGGCTCGTTCCCAGATGGGACCACGTGTTCCACGTGGATCTACTTCCTCGGTAGTTGGTTCCGTTGTTTTGTTTCGACGACCTCGGGGTCAGTAGCAGCACTGGTTAGTGTGAACTGAGCGGGCGCGTCAACGGTAACCTCTTTTTGGGTCTCCTTGTTCGGCAGGATTTCTGGAGCAGGACCTTCAGCGGTTGCATCACGTGTCAGCTGGGCCTCCGCCTTGACGATGCTGATCTCATCCGCCGGAGTTGATGGGGCCGTCGCAGCTTCTGGAGTAGACTCCGTTGATAACACCATGAGTTGTACGTCAGCAGCCTGAGCGGGCGCCTGGGCATCTACGGAAGCATGTGCTTCTTCAGCCACACCGATAGATGCAAGTGAGGAAATCCCACCTTCGACGGCTTCGACTTCGGGTTCTGCTGTCATGGCTTCCACCGCACTAGATTCGGGCTCGTTCGCCTCTGCGGTATTCTTTACGCTGAGAATTTCGTTGTCCAGTGCCGCGTGTTCCGCAGCAGGCATAGGCACCTGAGACTCAGGGATAGCAACCTCGAGGAGGAGGCTCTCAGTCGCCGTCTGAGCCTGTGCCTCGACAGGAGCCACGTCTTGCCCGACGGACACCATGCCAGCAGGAACGTCGCCTTCTGAGGGCTGAGCAATAGTGTCCTGTACAACAGCTTGAGCTGCTCGGTCAGGTACTTGGTCCGGAGTCTTCTTCGTTCCGTCAGTCACGGTTTGATCGCTGTTGTCGACGGGTGGGTCGATCACCACGAGGGAGGTGGCGCATGACTCTTCTGCTTCCGAGATGATCTGCGACTCCGCGGCCACGGGTTGAGAGGCAGAGTCCTCGACGACGATCTCGGCAGCACAAGCAGAAACCGTGACCTCTGCGATAGGAGTCTCCTCCACCAAGGCAGCAAGTTCCGGAGCAGGCGTAGGTATTTCGGCAACTTCCGTTGCTTCTTCAACCCCATCAACCACCGAAGCAGTCAAATCTGGTTCCACTTGAGCTCCCGTCGCAGTAACGATATTGATATTGTTCTGGACATCAATTGCAGATTTCGAAGCAAGATCATCAGTAGTCTCTTGTTGACCAATTGATTCGACGGTAGTTGCCGCTACGGAAGCTTTTTCTTCAACCACATGGAGTCCATCCGCGGCCGACTCAGGTACTTGGTCATTGACGGGTGTAAGCGGAACGACGGGTGTTGCTACCGCTACGTGGACGGTATCGAGGGAGGCTGCCAGCGGTGTGGCAATAACTTCCGCGTCTTCCCGAAGACCATTGGCAACGTCGACCTGGACAACGTCGGACGGCCCGCCGGCCAAGTCGGCGGGCGTAGTGACCAATTCAATAGGTCGATCTTCGGCCTGGACGGCCCCGTGTTCTTTTAGAACTTCAATTATAGAAAAAAATTCTGCGGTCAGTACGGACCCTAGAGCGAAAACCGTGGAGTTACCCTTACCCTGTGTAGAAGACAGATAGTGAGGAGTGTCCGCCATCGGCGGCGTAATCTCCGCAACGGGACCGGTCGTATTGCCAACCTTGGGGTCAACGACATCACAGATGCTTGAAAAACTTGGCTCGACAGAAACAGCCTCTTCTACAGAGCAACGTGGCACTGCGGAAGAACTGTTGAATCCACCTCGGGAATGTGGGGTAGGCTCAACTGAGGGTACCTCCACTGCCGTCTGGGTGGCGTCAGACTTCTCGTTGGAAAAATCGGCATTTGCAATCGGAATTCGAAGGTAATAAATCCTCACCTTGGAAGCGGACATCAGATCTGCGGATGGAGCGGCAGCGACAGGCGCGGTGGAGATCTTGTCCTCTTTCACCTGATTGGCAACATCCGGTAGTGGTACCACACCACTGGTGACAGCAGCAGCAACGGAGGCATTACCATTGACATGATGATCCATCCTAAAAGGAGCCGATGCGACTGTAGATTCTTCCTCAATAAGAATTTCTCCGAGTTCTCCCGTGATCTGATTTCTACCACCCGACTTCCTGAGGTCCAAGTCAGTTACCGACTTGCTGAATACGCTGAAACGCTTCCGAGCAGACGAGAAAACCGTGTTGATACGGAATCCTGAGATGTCAGATTTGAAAGACGGGCGGGGGGAACGACCTCTACGTGCGTCTGGGGATGGTGTGCGAGGAGATTGCCGACTGTATGCTTGTTCAATGACCAGCCAGCGGATGGGTTGTTCAGCGCTTGGCGTTTCCTTCAGTCCGCAAACGACGAACGTAGGCCAATTGGCAGAAATAGGATCGACGATAGCATCACTCCAGAAGTCTATGAAGGCTTCGTCGACTTGTACCACATGTATCGAACCAAGTTTGGTCTCGACAATGGATTTCTCGTGTTCAGAAGGTGAGGCATCCAAAGGTTCTGGATCTTGAGAACGTTGTCTGCGAGTGCGCGACTTGCCACGGTGGCGACTAGACTTGCGTGAAATAGGGGGTTGAGAGACTTCAACGTCATCATCCTTGTTTGTGAGGATAGATAGAGGCTGCGTAGTTGTGGTACCACCAAAACCGCTCAGAGAAAACTGGGTCCAGTCTGTGATGACTGTCGAAGACGGCGAAATAGGAGATATAGGGGTAGAATCATCATTTGTACCTGATCTCGGGATGGTATTCTTGGTGAGTGAAGAAGAGGGCTTGCGAGAAACAATTCTGCCGATAGGTGAACTCAAAAGTCCGGGAGACATCGGCGCAGTGTTATCAGAGGCTATCAAAGACAGCAGCTGAATTGTTTCGTCCACGAAGATACGGGCAAACTGAGGTCCTTCTGAATCAGAAGGTGTTGCCTCTTCAAGAGCTGTGGTCTTGAGGGTGTTCCAAAGCACTATACACTCATCTCCAGGAGAGTCGTCGACCGGAAGTTGGAAAGCTTCGAGAAGGAGTTGGACTGGATTACGTTTTGGTCGTTCGGCATTGTGTGTCAAAAGAGTCTCGACCCGGACAAAAAGAGTGTCATATTGGCGAGTAGAAAAGCGAGGACGGGAAAGAAGATCGTCTGTTGTAGGTCCCTTGTTGTATGGGTAATGCTTAACCAGTTCCTGAAGCCGCGTCGGTAAACGTGAAGCGAAAGATTCCTCCCTGCGATGTCGTCAGTAAGCAAGGGAATGACCCATCGCGTCCAAGCTCACCTCAAGCGGGCAAGGAACAAGTGTTCCAAAATTCGGCCTGCACGATCCCACCGAGCATAGAACTGGTTCCAATCATCAGTCGGCTCCGCTCGAGAAGCCAAGAGAAGCCAAAGACCCAAAAACTTTGAAAGCTTGCTTCCAGAAATACCGATTGTCTCCGCGTGGGACGCGAGGGATGATATTAGGCCCAGCGTCGCGGTCAATAACTCAGTATGGGAAGGAGGCAAATGAGGCAACAATAGTTCAGAGAAGGCTTTGGGAGGGTATGACGCGCCGCGTTCCGCACGGGAGAAAGAATTGTACCATGCCCATTCGGCGCTGTCTTTACCGAAGTGACTATGTTCAAGCGCGAGGTGGCGGAGACCCCAACGGAGAACGGCAGCAACGTCATGGGGTGATCGCGTATAACGCAGTTCGGTTTCAAAGTCAGATGCAGGGGGAGAGTTTGTTGGAGAGAGTGTGGTTTTCCGAGTGTCAGGATTTAATGAGCGAATAAAGAGGGAAATCAGTTTGCGTTGAACGTCAGGAGATGCAGAACACCAATGAGGATGCATGATTCCAAGAGTTTCCACACCTAATTTGGACAGATGAGAAAATGAGCAACGCAAGACGGTACAAAAGCATACCGCGTTCGGTAATCGCCTGTGCGCACGCGCGGACGAGCGCGAGGGCTTCCAAAGGATTGAGGCGCTTGGCAGCGATGACCGCATCGTCGAGAAGTGCCTGCGAGGTGGGATCTGCTTCGAAGACGGCACTTAGGGTACGAGAATTCGAGTTTCCTCTGGAAACGGGAAGCTGCAGTGTGAGGTGAGGGACAGCCTCTGAGTGCTTCTGGACAGATTTCTGGGAAGCGCCACGAGACCTGGACTTGAAAAAGGAGAATTCCTTGGGTGACTGAGCCTCGGAGAAAGTGGCGACTGCAGGAGAAAGGGTGGGGGAAATTGCCTCGTATTTTCCGTCGAGCAAACTACTATCGGAAGCTTCGCGCGTCGTACGCGCCGGATCCTTGTCATCATGCTTCTTATAACCAAATACCTTGTTCAGAAATGAAGGCATGGCGTTATGAGCATGCCCTCGAGAACGCGTGGATCAGTGGAGACAGACCGGACCTATTAAGATAGAACAGCCTGGACTGTGATCAGCAATCAGAACGCGAAGTATGGCTATGGTGAATCCCCAAGGCGTCGAGCAGACTGGTCAGGACGACGAGGACGAGGACGTTCTGATGGCGGCACCGAAACGAAAGGAGAAAGAGAACGTCGTGGACCGAATACTACCGTGGGAAATTAGTTAAAAGTTCGAATCCCCATTGCTCTATTTTTTTTTAATACTACTTGGGCAACGTTGCCGGTGATATGGAGGCTCTTATTCCGCGTGTTGATAAGAGTGCACGCACCACCTCGATCGTGCTCGATGTGTGCTCAGGAACGTTCGTGAGGCTGTACGGAACGCTTCATGTGCTCTCTCAGGGCGAACAGTGAGCGCTTAACCTCCGTGCGACCCTCCATATTGTGCTCCTCCCCGTGCTGCGGACGTGAGGTCCAACACACAAGCCAATGTCGTCCTATGATCAGACATTACTCGACGAGGCCCCCAAAGCAAGTCGTGCACAGTTGCAAGTGAGCTTCGAGCACAGCCTCGTGTCTTCTTTTTCCTCCCACAACCAACCGCTAATCGATTCGTGCTTAGCAAGGGTACGATGTCGACCTGCTCGAACCCCGGCGAGCACCCTCTGTGCGCCGCCCACACACGCAGACACCCCAACCAACCCCGGTGCCTCTGATGCCGGGCTTCGCAGAGACCGGTCCTGAGGAGAAGATGACCTCTCTCTCACACCCAGCAGCATCAAGAACCAAACCGTCCTTTTGGCGCAGCCGTAACGGTGTCATTACTCTCATCGTCATCGCCGTGGTCGTTGTCGGCGCCGTGGTGGGTGGAGCAGTAGGCGGGACGTTGAATAAGCAGAGCAATACAGCACCGCAAGCCAAAACCAGTGGTCCTACTAGCTCTTCCTCCCCCAGTCCATCCCCTAGTGCATCAACCCCCAGTGCATCAACCCCCACACCAACTACAGCATCCGTCGGTACCGGTGATCAGCCTACTTCGAGTGTAGGGGGCATTCCATTTTCCACCTTGTTGAGTGGAGAAATTATCCATGCGATATAGTCAAGGGAAGGAGATTGTTGAGTATAATCATTTCCTTGTGGATATCAGAGTTTATCGTACATGTACGAACGTCGCAACTTCCCTTTGGGCCTGTCATTTTGTAGAACATACTAATACAACAATTACAACCGTACATACTATCATCAACTAACACACGCCGGATCCTCGTGCCATAACTTAGGAGAACCACCCCTTGGGCTGAAAGACATCCTCACCCACCTCCCCATCTCTGCGCTGTCTCAGCGCCTCCAACATCTTACCAACTCCATCCACGTCACCGACGCTCGCACGACCACCGTTCCAATCCACGACCACCGGCCACTTGAGTGCGTTAGGGTTCTTCGCACCGAGTTCCGCCACGCTCACAGCACTCCTGGGCTGTTCATCCGGCCCTGGAGTAGAGGGGTGTGAAGACAAAAATGAAGCGTATGATGACAGCGGCGCCGTGGTACCCGAATCCTTTGGCGTCAAGTACGCAAGAATAGACCGCAGTTGATCCGGCGTGGGAGGCTTGGACTCAATCACCTCAAGGTTGAAATCGAGAGGCGGCGCATCGGGCTTGGAGGGTGGATATGGCGCAGCTAGGGACGCGCGCAGCATCGCAAGAGCCTTTACGGACGGGGGAGACGAGGGATGGTGACTACAACCCGTTCTTCCCATTAGCAATGTTTTCTCCGCAAGGTACGGGAATGTACGAACAAGATTGAAATCTGGGGCTGTAGGTTTATGTCATAAGGGACGCGATCTGAGTATATGGGGTAAAAGCGACTCACCAATCGCCTCGAGAACGCGGAGAACATCATTCAAAGATTTCGTAAAGTAACCTCCTCCGAACGGTCGCGAGAACATATCGTTCTAATGACGTAATCAAAAACGGCCCCGGACCGAGCACAAGGCTCTGCTCAACATTTAAACTGTGACGAACCAACACACCACCTTGGCCACCGTTGTGGCCTTTTGCCAGAGGCTCGTCTGGCCCACGCGACAGTCGCGTGGTCGAAAATTACAGGAACAACCTAAAATGAACGACACCCTTCTTCACCAAGTGCGGCTTCGTTAGCCCTTGAGCTGGCGAAGCCACATAATATTCCTTCTGATGAGTCTTACAGCACGTTCCCTTCCTTGATAGTATGTAGGTTCATTCCTTCCAAACGGGGTCAAGTATACCCTCCTCGCAATACAGAGCCTAAGTTAGTGAAGGATGAAGGTTCATCCCCAGCACTAGCGCGCAAGTTCAACCCTTCTGCGATGATCGGACCCCGATGGAGCAAAACTTTCTCGTGTTCAATTACGCAAACCCGAACTCAAAGCAAGGAAGCGCGAGGGTTCCTTTCCCCCGAGCACGCTCGCTCTCTGTACTCCTCGGCCCCAAAGCCACGAGATACGAGTCACATTGGCACAAATGACCCTTCCAGTTGGAGTCGGGTCATGCCTATTCAAAATCAGGCGCGCAATACCGTAGGGTCGGTACGTATATAGGAATCTGGCAGGACGTCCCTCTTGGTCCCTATGTCGTACATACGTGGCAGGGACCCGCGACTCGGAGAGAACTATGCACCGGCGGCGTACTATGACCAGAACTTTCCGTTATCGTCCTGAATCAATGGTCCGTCATCGTCGTCGTCGTCGTCACTGCATTTCCCTCACTTTCCAGGTTAACCAGCCCTGGACAACATAAATACATTATCCGCGCCGCTCGCTCGCACGTGCCAGTTAACGTTTTTCCCTGGTCCAACGGAGGAGGGCTCATTGCGTCCGACCACTCGCAAACGATCCTTAAACCCTGTCCCTGTCATGCCATGTGGCCAGAAAGCTTGACTTTCAATTCAATAGGGGAGAAAAACAACCGATATTGCATGATTGATCAACCCTCACACCCTTTTTTTTCCTGTTATCGTTTACCCGACGTCCAAGAAATTGGAAAGTACCATCACATAATCGCAATCGTAATCTGATAGTGGTGTGTACACTTTTGGGTTCGATTCTGTGGTCAGGCACACTGATGGGCCGGGCCGGGCCGCTATTGGCGAACACATTGATATAGATATGATGACGTCCCACAAAAGGAGCGATCAGAAGGGGGACTCGAAGGCGATAGAGGAAAGAAAGGGGGGTTGTCTCGTCATCATGAGTGATTACCATCATCCCATCAATCCGACGGCCTCGACAATGAACGCTCCCGTCACCGTCCGTCGCCGGTCACCGGTTCGCCATCCGCACGGATATCGGCACAAATCTGCTGTCGATACGGTAACCCCCATCATTCAACAAAAATAAAATCACAAGACACGCAAGGCGCATGACTTGGACTCCACACTTCATCACCCGCTATTGTATGGGCGTAAGGGAAAAAAAAAGGGGGAAAGAAAAGGAAGCAAAAGGAAAACGAAAGAATACACGACTCAGTTCTTCGCCTGGCGATCTCTCGATCACGATCGTCACCTTCCATTCCAATCGGTTGGTCCATTCTAACCAACTGCCGAATAACAAATACGGGGGGAACATGCATATTTCGTGGGCGTGAGAGGGCGATAGAGAATGCCAATGTAATCTACTGTGGGTGTACCGATGTGAACGTTGGCGCAGACGCTCAAAGGGGATTGCAGGGGTGGCGGATTATTCTTTTGCACGTATCGAGGGCAGGAGTGAAAAGAAGTGGTGAAAGGGGAAGGTGGGGGAACTCCTCCGATGGCGCAGAAGCACATGGTTTCTAGGTGATCGAACAGACATTGCACCACGAGCTCAGCGACCGGACCGCAGTACGACATTATAATGTGAAGCATGTATTAGTATACGGTAGGCAGGTAGATAAATAATTTGCAGCGATACAGAGCGGTCGAGTGACGGAGAGTTCCTAAAGGCTATATAGTGATCGATATATTACTTGAAACACAAACATAAACGTCGAATGCACAGACCACACTCTATGCACTAGAAAACAAAGGATTCGAATCAAAATAATTAGCAGAGTAAGAATGATGATTGGCTTCCAACGGGCTGTCATAATATGACATCCTGCTAGAGGAAACAACGTCATAACCCATAGGCATTTGCGAGGCTGCGGGAATGCAATGTGGCGGAGCGTTGACAGAGCTGTCGCTAAGGGAGACAGGCGACATGGCAGGAATGTCTGGCGAGCATGCGAGGCTGGATGGGCTTGACGTACTGGAACTCGCACGCGACTGGCTAGTAGAGACGGGCGGATATGGGTGGTATCCACGGTTGGGCGGCGAATGACCTCGGTCGAAACCTTTCAGCAAAGAAGGCGTCATGCTCCTATGCCGCCTGATCGGACCACCTACACCGCGGGTCATTACAGACCGATGGAGCGATACCTGCTCGAGCTCTGGTCGGCAGGGAGGCGCGGAAAGGGAAGCCATAATCGGCTCTCCACAGTGCGAGGATGCAGAGTCAGGAGTGGGAGGAAGATGAGGGATATTGCCCCAGGACATGTTAGATGTGTCGACGGAGTGGAGGAAACCGAGAGTGGGCATATCACTGTCCGGACTGGGCGTGTCGACGACCGAGGGGACATTGTGCGAGTAGTACGAATTCATTGCGGGATGCGAGGCAGCGTTCCAACCCGATGTCAACGCTCCGGGCGCGGCCACGAGACCCTCTTCATCGCCGTGAATATCCTGCAGGTGACCAGCCACCTCTACTTCGCATATATCCAGATTGGGTATCCCATTCGAAAACGGCAGGGAGGAAGAGAGTGCGAAGTCGCGCTCGTCCATCCCCTGACTTTCGGTGTCGATATCAGAAGCCCGGAAATCCCCGTTGCTTGCGTCATCCCCATCCGCGCGGAAATGAATGCGCAAGTGCTGATTGAGGTTGTCGGACCTCGAGAACCGCTTCATACAACGGTCACATTGATACGGACGCTCCATTGTGTGCGTGCGGACGTGCCGCTTCAAGTGCTCCATGCGCTTGAATAACCGACCACAGCAAAAAAGAGGACAGACAAAGGCCTTGGACATAATCGGGCTGTCGGGTCCGGAAGAATCCGCGCTGTGGGGGTAGGATGACAGGGTAGCGTTTTCGGTGTTGGGGCAAAGATAAGAAGAGTGCGATAACCTCTGCGCCGAGTCGTCGCAGCCAGGATGTTGATGTTCGTATGCAGGGTACACTCCACCATCAACGGACACATTAGATAAGCCGGGCGCAAGTCCTGATGAACTGAAATCCGTGGGTGGCGTTCCAGGGGCCTTGGGGTCGCACCTAGTCTGTGCAATGAACATATCCGCGGCGGTGGTTGCCCGGTCACTGGTTCCGTAACCGCCACCCACATTAGCGGGGTCGTGACGAGAATGATGACCCTCGACCGGGCTGCGACTGGAGCCCGAGAGATTACCGGGATGAATTTTACTTGCCGGCTTTTTACGGCGTTGCTTGTATGTCGGGGAGCCTTCGAAGAGCGTGAACGGCATGAATGGAAGATTGGAGCGCTGGGCAGTTGTTGGGAGTTGGCCGGCTCCGGTACCCTCGATACGGATCATGTTGTGCTGGGTGGCACCAGGGAGCAGGTGTCCATCTCCATCACCCACGGATGGCGAGACCACGTCGCGCGCCAGGTTATCTCCCTCTGCTTCCCGACCGCCCATCGCTTTCCCGAATTGTTCGTAGAGGCTGCGCTGCGGCTCGTACGTGAACGATAAGGCCGGTTCACCGACAACCACGGTTGTGGGCTCCAGACCCATCTTCTCCCGCTTGAGGTCCCGTTCCAAGGCATCCAAGAACAGACGATCATGGGGAACGGAGTACCTGTGCACATTTGTGAATGAGAACAAATCGGGAAAAAACGTGGATGATTGTACTCACCAGTAGAACACCTTTTGCTTTTTCTGAGTACGGATGCACTGATATTTGAACAAAAGATCCAAGAAAGGTGACTGCGAGAACGTGGCTCAATGAGTGGCGCGAGAGATTGTGGCCAATATCACATACCTTGGGCTCTTCGAGGGTGGCGTCCACGCCTGGTTTGAGATTCCGGAGGTCGCTGAAGACACCCTCCTCGAACTTTTTCATGTTTCGAACAGGCCGGCCAAAAGCCTCGAATCGAAAAACCAAAGCGCGTACGATGTCGGTCCCAGTGATGTGATAGATGCCTGACCAGAGGACGCAGGAGACATACTCAGAAGATGGAAGGAGGAACCGATTCATGGAAGGGTGGAAGGAAGTGTGAGCGACGGAGGCGGGGTCGTTTGACACGTCCTCTGCGGCTCGCGAAGAACCAGCCGAAGACCAGCGGGACGGCGCGGTGGCGAGGAAGTACTTGAGCCGATCGAGGTGAGCAATGTTGTCTTGCTCTTTTGCCGTGAGCGACCGGGAGAGACCTTTAGTAGTAAGACCCATAGTAGTAAGCGAGAAAACAGGGGGAGACGAAAAGAAGGGGCCTGGGCCTGCTTGGTGAGGGGGGACAAGACAAGTTCGGGGAGAGTTGTCTGTACAGCTTTAAGGTGGTTGATGCCACTCCATCTATAAAGCTTCGTTATTTTAGATTTCACCTCCGCGATAACCTACCAAAGAGGACCAAGCAGACGCATACGTGAACAGAGGGGATCTTGACCTTGCGCTTGATGATAGCCGTGCTGTGCCACGGACTCAATAATCCAATATTGCTCATCGGGTGCAATCCTTGTGAGGTGTCGGCGCTGGACGTTTTCTCCGGGTCTTCGCATGATGGCAAACAAAAATCACTTCCCGCGAAGCTTAACCCTGACTAGGGAATGCTCCATGGGAGTTGCGTTCAAGACTCGTTGAATCGCGATTCCATGACTGCATCCGCAAAGAATTATCCGAGAAGAGTACGACTTGGGTAAACATTTACATCTCTCACGCGCCAACGAGCTCTGAGCTCGTTCGGTTGCGAGAGAATTGGGTTGTTGTTCTGTTATTGCTACTGCCGTCCCCTGCACTGCGGAAGAGGAGTCCAATCGCCAACCAAACAATTATAGGCGGGTCCGTCGAGAAGGCAGGCGAGGCTGGAGACGACCTGCCTGCCATTATTGACAAGCTTCTGGTGGACCGAGTCAAGAAGGCGGGACCAAGCTATCCCCGAGCGACAGTTCGATCACGGTCGTCAGCTGGTCTAGCAGATCGTCAATCCGTCGTCAGACAACTTGTCAGACGCAGGAGACGCTCTGATGGCGGCCCTTGAAGCCATTCCCTCCCCCAGAAGAGCATCCCGGAGCCTATCTAACAGTGGCCAACCACCCACGCCAGGTATGGAAGGACACTTTGGACCTTGCACTATCAGGGACTAGCACTACCAATTTGTACCCTCGTGGCAATCGATGAATCGCTGGCGACCCGCTGATATGTGCGATGGTCGCATCCCCGATCTCGTCGGCACCGCCTACGTACGCATCTTGCCAAGGTTTGAAATTACCTAACTAGTGTGCGTGGGGGAGCATGATACCCACGTGGGTAATGATTGCACCCTTACCATTCAAAGCTTCGGAACGGGTAGTGAGGTTGGCCTGGGATGGGTTTGGACGCTGCGATCTCTCTAAATGGTTCTCCCGGTCGGCTGTCACTGATCAAGCGCTTGACAGACACCCTGCCATGTGGACCAGCGCTTATTTCCTTGGTTCGTTCAACGGGGGGCCTCAAGATATGATCCCCTTCATTCCGTTGCTATCTGAATTCGGCCCACTAGGTTCCTGTCAGTCCATGGGGACCGCGTCCTGTCAGGTCTCTTAGTAGTGCCACTCCCGCAAACCTTGTACTTGCCCCTGTGTCCATGCCGTCACACAACCACTGGACCCTTCAAATTGATTACTATGGAGTCCACCGGGCCCGTGGCTCCGTGGTCTCCTGGGCGCTGTAAAAAAAACTGGTCGAGTCTGTTTCTTCAAGCAGACTGCATCCGCTCGCCCCCTTTTGGCAAGCCAAGATCGCCACCAGCTCAGGGTGGCTCGCCACAAGCCTGTCAGCCATCCAGTCACGCGTCGACGTCGAAAACGTGTCATCTCACAGCCTCAAGGGTCCGTCTTCTCGACACCGTTGCGTTCGGTATATTATTTCATCCTTCGTCGTAATCGTCCTCGCTCTGCTACGCCATTTGGCCATCCCAACTATAGTGATCGAACGTATTAAGCGTCCATCTAAGTTCAGAGCCACTTCCACCCCTAATGGCTGACAGTTCGTCATCTCTGCATATCACTCCATCCGCTTCCACCACAAGAATCATCTCCGTAGCAAGCGCAATAGTGATATTCTCTTCTCGCGCTATCTGACTCGTGCTCTGCACCCCCGCGATGGTTAGGTGGCCGGCTAGCCGTGCGGTAAATGCTGCATGCGTATATGGCGGTGTGTGGAGCACTTGCAGGCCTGAATGAAATGTCCGGCTGCGGACCGGTGGCATCGTATGTAAAGGCAGGTGCTGCAGTGCTTGCAGGAACGTCGACGGTGGAATAAGCGCTAACGTTGCCAAAGTCAATCATCCTCGGCCTCAACTTTACGCGCGGACTTACCTACACCTCTGGCACGATTCCACCCACCCCAAACCTCGTCAAGACCAACTATGCCGCGATCCTTCATTATGCCACCCATCTTCGGTTCAGGGCCTTCATCCGATGAACCCTGAAGCACTCTTGCGAGTTCACGAGCCAACTCTTCCGTCCACGTTTTCTCATCCTGTATCATGTCCGCTGTGACCGGCGCATTGGACATCTGCAAACCTAACTGAGCCAAAGAAGACCTTATGAATTTCGCTTCCTCGGGCTCCAATGACGGAACTAGCGAAGTCGTCGTAAATAACGAGGACGACGGTGAAGTTGTCGAACCCGAAGAAGAGATCGCATTGTTGGTCAGGGTAGAACCGTCGTTCGCTGGTGCGCCGAGCTTCTCGTTAAGCTCGGCCGCGAGATGGACAAGGTCCCGAGCTTTTACCATCAGAGCCTCGAGATCTTTCAATGCATCGGATAAGTCTGATTCTGAATTTTGCGCCGATGCTTCGACATCACGTAGGATGCCGTCTAGTGAATTCCTTTAGTGACCCGTTCAAAGCGCATAATTAAAATTAATTTACCAATCCCCGACCGTCTCGGAGGCGTAGGTGCCGACCCACTATCAAGAGAGACGATACGGAGGCTGGAAGCACCACTTCTGGACCCTTTTCCAAGTTGCCTACCCTGGTCGCACAATCAGCGGTGGGTTTCCCGAACCGAACCAAATCACTGGACCGACCTCCCATGCCCGGGCCTTTAAAGCTCGCCTGAGAATCGCATATAATGGCTTGTCACCACCCTTACGGAAGCTAAGCTTGATAAAAGGATTAGCAGGATCTGACGGAGTATCTTCGAAGGGTGGGGATACAGGTCGAGATGACGGCGCAGATTTGCTGCTAACCCCATGATTTCCTGTAGCAAGCGGTAGCGGGGAAGCGCATATCTCACAATTTCGAAGGGAGGGGTGGTTCAGAAACGTACATGCCGTGCAGGCAACCGGCGATAGCTCGCTGGTGTGCGGTGGAGGGGTAACAGACCCCGACAGAGATGGATGAGCGACAGGGGGAGATACGAACGACGTGGGCTGTGAGATAGACAAAGTCTGTGTCTTGGATGGTGGGGAACCCGACAGTGCGCTCCTAGGTACACCACAGAGTGCACATGTTCGGGCAGCGGCTGGACTGAGCCCCGGTGGGTTG
This sequence comes from Leccinum pellstonianum, assembly GCA_038091735.1. Classification (NCBI taxonomy): domain Eukaryota; kingdom Fungi; phylum Basidiomycota; class Agaricomycetes; order Boletales; family Boletaceae; genus Leccinum; species Leccinum pellstonianum. The sequence goes on along the minus strand of JBBPPA010000428.1, from coordinate 3,169 downwards.
CGGTGGTTGCACACGTCACATACCCAGCTCTCCGAGCTGTCACTACCGCCGCCGTCTTGACTACCAGACAGAGAAAAGCACGTGGGATCGAGATACAAGGTCACTTTGGGCGAGGACATGAATAGTCCCGCATAATAGTCGGTTCGCGTGATGTATGCAAGATCCAGACTGAAGGAGCGCGAGATTGATTGATGCGAGTTGACGAAGAAGAGGCGATGCGAGGACACATGGACCGCACCCGACTGGTGATTGACAGCTTTCTGAGGACTGGATAGATGGGTGGAGCGCCGATTGATGGAATGAACAAATCGTTAGATGGATCACGCGCAGGAAATCGCTAGCGGAGAAAGGGGGGGGAAGATATGGAAACACACCCATCGTATATGCCTACACCTTCTTGGGATGCAAGAAGGTCTTCGTCATTGTACAGAAGGGCGGGGATCGGAATAGTTCCGTCCACGGAGACAGTGAGCCGCCGCAGCGCCATTTTCTGTTGGCACACCGATGTTGTGGTGTGGATAGTACGCGCAGCCGGCTCCGACCACTGGGCTGAGACTATCGGGATGCAAGTTCCGCGGGCGACCTGGTCGCAGATGAGTCGACTTTCGATGGGCGGGATGAACAGTTGTGCCAACCACTAAATTATAGTTGGCTGTGGGAATCGGAGAGAGCCTGAGATATTGATATCATGCGGCGCATATACGAATACTCGAACTCAAGATCGCACTAGGGGTATACGATAACGTGCAGGTGAGACCGAGTCGGACGTGGCCCTCGACTACTACGTGTCACGCAGATAAACAAACTCCGGACGCCGTGGCCCCGCTCCCCATCAAAAGCGTTGATAGCTTGAGAACAATTGTCCTACAGTCTTGGCGGCGGCACGATCGACTGCCCCAGATTTCCTCAGGTACAACTCATCATTGAATGAAATGCATTCCACACGGCGCTTGACAAGCTGACACTCGGAACCACCCAGCCAACAATCAATCTGCTACATATTTTGTGATCGGCATGGATAGTAGGTAGGCATCTATGGGTTGTCGGTGGAGACCAGCATTGGATAAATTGGCAGACGAGGATTTGAAACACAATCCCCGCCGAGAACTTGGCGTCCGTCAATCACCTCGGCAGAGAGCGTCCGACAGAATGGAGGAACTCACGGAGCATGTCAATATTAATATTGTCACGGGGAAGCGAAGTGGTCCAGACTACTTCCTCTTCTTGGGCTTTTTCTTCTTTAGTCCACCAGCGGCCGGGCCGGTCGGTGCAGCGGGCGCTGGTGACGCTGCCCGTAGTTGACTTGAATCTCCGCCGGTTGAAGGTGGGGGCGGAGCGACAGCAGACGGGGGCGGATCCGGACGCCTGTTCTGCATTTTCTGCATGAGAGAGAGATTGAGGGACTCGAATCGATTGAGAAAGATCGACGAGTAAGTTTTGAACTTGATGCACTGGACACGAAAAGACGTGTATAAAAATAAAACAGACCAGCGATTGCATGCATCGCATACCGTCGTGTCATCGGTGATCTTGAGTACAAGTTTTCCCTCGGATGATTTCCATTTTACACAATATCGCGTCTAGGCGACATGATATAGCTGAGCAGAGCGCCATCGGTAACGAGACTGACCTTTACTGGCGACTTGATGTACAAATTTTCTGCAGCCTCTTGGTACTCCTGCCAGGATGCAATGTATACCATCGTCGCGTGGAACCTACATTCGTGACATCTTGTCACATAAAGTGATCGAGTCACGTGTCACAACACGTTCGACAAATTTTGTGCTCAAACACACGCGCTCAAAATAAGTGCTATGGCTACCCAACAACCCAAACGTGAGTCGGTAACTTCCCCTGATCATCATCAAACAGGAACATTTCTTCCATAATTAAACAGCACTTCCCTTCTATGCCAACTTCGCCGCCGGTGCCATCGCTGGTGTGTCGGAGATTCTCACGTTCTACCCGCTCGGTGAGTGCAATCCAAGTATCGTTTTTGCCCGCAATGATTCACCCGTAGTCTATCAGATGTCGTACGTTCATATTTCTCTGCGTCGTGTGCCTGTCTTTCGATGTGCAATATGTATGATTCCAGGTCAAGACTCGTATGCAACTGGTGACCGGTAGTACCAATCTTGGCATGGTAGGCACTCTCACCTCGATCATTCGAGAGGAAGGGTGAGTTTCACGTGGATTAGTCGTTTATTTTAGCCGATGCTAATAACCGAGTCTAGTGTTGGCAAATTGTACAGAGGTACAATGGTGTCATAACCTTTGCCCAAATCCTTTTGAACACCTATCACTAGGTTTGGTTCCGCCATTACTTCTGGAAGCACCTAAGCGTGCAGTCAAATTGTGAGCCGCTTTCTTATGACTTTAAGTGTCTTCTCAATCTCTCCTTCATTAGCGCCGCCAATGATTTCTGGGGGAAATCATTTTTAGCAATGACTGGTGAAAGTAAGATGACGCAGCAGCTCTCCATTATCACCGGCTGCGCTGCTGGTGCTACCGAGTCCTTTGTTGTTGTTCCGTTTGAGCTTGTCAAAATCAAGTAAACTGGGTGTTTTCATTACCCTTGTATATCATGCTCACAAACCATTGTAGGTTACAAGACAAAACAAGCACTTTTGCTGGCCCAATAGATGTTGTCAAGCAAGTAGTAAGAAAAGAAGGCGTTCTCGGCCTATATGCGGGGATGGAGGCAACATTCTGGAGGTAGGACATCTCCCCACCTGATGATATGTGATTCTGACTTTTGGCAGACACCTTTGGTGGAACGGAGGATACTTTGGAAGTATATTCCAAGTGCGTAGCATGATGCCAAAGGCAGATGTGAGACCGTCTCCTTTATGCCTATATGTATTATGAAAAAAGGGGGAAATGCCAGACTCCTCAAGGCCAATTATTCAACAACTTCGTCTCCGGAGCCGTGGGCGGTTTCATTGGCACAGCTATCAACACTCCATTTGATGTATGTCTGGGTGCACACGTTGATTGATGAAGAAGCTGAGTTCTTCGTTCGTAGGTGGTCAAGTCACGCATTCAGGGAGCCAGCAAGGCCCCAGGAGTAGTACCCAGATACAATTGGACATACCCTGCGTGCGTTTGTTCTCTTTGCTCTGCAATGACACCTGTTAATGCAGCAATAGACTTCTTACAATAATGCGGG
>JBBPPA010000427.1:0-22621 GCA_038091735.1 Leccinum pellstonianum | reverse complement strand
ATATCCACTAACCTAACTTAACCTACGAGTACTTTATGCTATTGGCTAATTACTCGTAGACATATATACAAGTACAAACATGTATTTAGTATATATAGACCAGGCCTTCAGCCTGGAATAATAAGGAGTTTTCTCATGGTCTCACAACAACTCTAAGGAGTGTTCACCACATCTTTTCTACCTCTCAACAGAATAAGATCCACTCGACTATCCTATAAGGATAAGTCTTCTGTCTCTCACTCGACACTCTATATGAGTTGTCCTCTGTCTACCATTGTTACACTAACAACTGACAGGTGTTGAGACGCTAGTAGCCTTAGCTACTTTACCACTACGGATAGACATCCTAGTGAGAACGATCGACCTTACAGTCGATCGTACCTAGCTCTCCTGAGCTTTGTCTGTTACATTACGGACATTACCTATCTATTGATAGAGGTGACGTGCACATACCTATGCACTCACATGGAGCCTGCCTAGGACTCCTTTACCTACTCTGTAGAGCTACCTACTATCTTATAGTAGAGATTACCTACCTTATGGTAGAGATATCATATGACGCTATTGCGTTTACCTTACCTATCATATGAATGATAGAGTCTTACCTGACTTCCTCATACCAGTCAGAGACTAGCACATCTCTAGCATCGCCCCTTCAGTCGTTACTGAGATGGAGACTTACTACTTCTGTAGTAAGGGTAATGAGCCCCTTAACGGGTTTCCTATATAGCTCACGCTGTATAGAGAGTTTCCTATTGCCAGACCTCTAGGAGTCAGTTAATGCTACGTGGTACATTCCTGCCACGTACCATACTTCCTACCACGAACCGTTGGTAGAGACTGACATAAGTCTGGGTATAGAGAATAGCTGAAGATCATAGAGATCGTGTCGACAGGTACTCACGTTCCTCTCCTGCTGCTCGTTCGATCATCCTCGTGGCCTCGGAACCACCTTACGTTTGAGCAAGACCTCGTGCGCTGTACGCTGTCACATGGTACGATTTCTATAAAGCGCGCCTCCTCCGCATCCTGATATCTGAAGCAGCACACCTGATAATGGCGATCCGCTGCGAACGGGTCATAGGGGAGCACTCCCTCCCACCCGCCACAATAACCTCCCGATGATTGACAAAAATCAACCATCCGTCTCCACATTGACAGATCCCTAGCACGCCTCCCACACCGACCCCTAGCACCAACCCGACTTTTCTGTACCTGGAACCCTGTCCTAACAAAAAACGACACCATCCCCCCGCATTGGGCTACTAGCCCGGAGGTTTTAGTGGGTATCACGCTGCCGCGAACCCCGGACTGACCAGGGCACACCAGGCCCACACCCCCGTACCCCACGGGGAGTGCGTAAGAGCATTTCCTCGGACTTAGAGTTTCCACTGTTGCCTTAGTGTATTGTGTAGGACTAGGCCAGCCAGTTGCTGCACAATGTATTTCGCTCGTCCAAAAAGAAAAGAAAAATATCAAGGAGGGAAAAGGGTGTTACTGCGTGTCCTGGAGACATAGTACCTATTGAGCACCCTGGGTAATGAATCGAAAGTAGTTCCCGCTCCATGGCCCCGTCGTCGTCGTGCTCGCCATGCCATCCGCCGTTGAGAAGTACGTGGCTGTAATGAAGACGGGCCGACGTATCCTTCAAATCTGCGTCACGTTCGTCCACGGATTGGATTAGCGCGATTGCACATCAGTGAACCGTGGGGAATGGAGACGGGGGAGGCGCAGTTAGACGCAACGGATAGTAGGAACTCACATGGAGAGTTCCTTCCTTATCGTGTCTAGTCGCTCCTGGACCTGCAATATCACCTTACCTCTGAGCTGTTCGTGTTGCTACCCCAAGTTGCTCATCCTGAGCATGATTCTTGGGTCGTTTTGGACGTGACCACCTCCGACTGAAATCATTGAACGTGCAATCTGTGTCCAGAGCTGCCCGAACTCCGGCCTTAACTAGTAGTGGTAATAGAAGCATCATGATGCGCCCGTTCCGCGACAACTTGTTGTTGTCGTGAACGAGTTGCTTGATTTGGTCAATCACTAAGCTGCCTTGTCTCGTTTCCCCATCATCACCAACATGAACTTTCTAGATACCTATGGCATAACCACCAGCACCCCGCCCTCCACCAGTGAAAGATAGCAAGAGCAGAGCCTTAACGAAGAGACTTCGCAGGTTATTGGCCAGCTCGGGCGTTTCTGGGGTGGGTTTAGGATGCAGGTATGCAGGAGGTTATCCGTATGCTTACAATGTTCACCGGCGAATAGAGCGAGATAGCGCTTGCCTCCGCGCGACGGGATCTCACTCAAGTCGTCACTCAAGTGCAACACGTTCGAGCAACTGGCTACTGTGGAGAGCGAGTTCAAGGTCCCTGACAAACAGTGGGTTCGCTAGGATAATGTCGTTGTCGGCATTGGGCAACTCATACCGTGCTTCGACGCAGGTTCTGATAGACCAAGCTCCACGCGTTGACGGCGCTCAGGGACTTCGAAGGGCTGGATGCGTTTGCACGATCGAAAAGGAGTCCGATCGGGTACGAGGCGTTCGTCCGACTTCTCATCACGGCTGGGCATCTCAAGGAAGCTGCGAGCTACGTACTGCGGTACGACACGCACAAGCGGGTGGATTTGTACGTGCTGTGCGAGGACTGGCGGGTTGCTGGGAGGGAGTGCAAAGAGATACCTAGCCGGTTCGTGAGGCGGCCCAGGTATGACTTTTTTTTGCCTCGCTGCCATCCTCATCGTTTTCACGCCTTTGTTCTAGTTTTGGACGTTGTTTTACGAACAGGCTGCGCAAGTGCATATACCGACACTTGAAGATGCGGCTGAGTACGACGCTGCACAAACTGAAGACGAGCAGACGCAGCCGTCCGTCCTCGCTGCGTCCGAATCGGCATCCGTCTCTGGGGTGTCCGGGAACTTAGACACCAGCGTCACCTCGTCGTACGCACCCCCAGAGATCATCACGGCACCGGCAAACGACGTCAGGGCGTCCGATCATTCATGCCTAACTCCAACGTGGTGTCCTCGACGCCGACACGTCCTGGGCATGCGCCCGATCACACAGTGGACGAACAGCCCTCGTGGAGTGCTTCTGTCAAGTCGCCGATGGTCCGCTCAAGAGCGAACTTCAACGGTTCTCACACGAGGAACTAGAGGAGGAGCAAGAGGCTTCTGTTTACAGCATCATGTACGAGGAGGAGGACACCATTCAGCAGATCCCATCCGCTGGTGATCAAGACAACACGGAGACGGAGATGAAAAGGGCTTCGAGGCTGGATCGCGAGGAACCCGAAGCCAAGATTCAATCATTGAACGTTCCCCGGAGCGCGTTGCCCACTCCTCGTGAAAATGTAACCAACGCCCGTGTGTCGCCGTTTAAAGTCAAGCCCCCCACGTTCAATGACTCTTGGTGGCACTCATTCCGTACGTGCGAGAAACGTTCCGGCGCCATCTTAGTCCAAAGCAGGCAGTCATGCTGGTGGAATTCGATAAACTCAAACGGGTGTGTCCGGGTTCGCGCGAGTTCAGTGGTTATCAGACTGATCGCACGTATTGTGTGGCAAAAGGATTTCCAAGAACACCAGAACGAGATACATTCCAAATTGGTTGCGATTATGGGTGACAGGATTAGTGCCCAGATCGTGGAGGTTCGTGCATTGAACGGCTTGTTGGTATCTTTATGACCATGAATTGTCTAGTTTGTGATGTCACAGGTCTTCGCCGCCATCAATCACCGACTGTCCGAGGAGTACGGTGAGGTCGAGTTACAGAGCCAGGAGGCAAAAGACAGGCATGTGTCACATCTGCCGAAATATTCTCCAGCGAAGCGCTAAATTTAACTATTTGAAAAGAATGTAGCCTAGCGGACGTTCAATTCTTTCACCAGAAGTTAGAAGTTGTCGGTACTAAAGAATGTCTCCGCGCCAACGAACATGCTTGAAACCCTCGTGAGCGAGAAATTGATACCTCGCAAGTCCACTCTTGGCAACCTCCGACCGCCTGTGGGTGCCAACGAACGACTGAAGGAACTCTTATCTAGGAGAGATAGCTCCAAGCCGGAGAAGCCATTGCCATCTCCTGCACAGCCTCCACACGGATCTTCTAATGGTACCGTTTTGGACGAGGTTGTGGGCGATTCCGACCGGGTTATTCCTCGAAGCAGTTCTTCTAATGCGGTTACCGCGAGAGAGCAGAGTCATCCACGTCTACAGATGGCAATGAGATACAGGACATGACGCTGAAAAGCGAGGACTCGGATGAACTACCTGTAGATTTGTCGTCGTCGCTGGGTGGAGGGCATCTCGGTAGTAATGGGAGCATGCTCGCTACTAATCACTCAGCATCATCGGACCTGAAATGTCACACGAGAAATAGTCAGTACACATCTACACATCTACGCTCAGACCACAATCTAACCTCCCTCTTCAGCAACCATGCCCTAAATGTCACTCAACAAAACGCGTCGGTGACGTTCAGTGTAGCTGCCTACCCTCTCCCGCATAGCAGACGCCGAGTGGACTCGTACATGTGAATGTATGCGCCGCATATCCCCAACTATTTCGATGCCAAGAACGCGAGCGCGGGCGGTTGCGGAAGAGGAGCTTTTGAGCAGCAGCAGGGCTTGGGGACGAGTAGTCGTTCGGTATTTGGTCGGTGATATACACCTTGGCCATGATTGGGTCTTCAGTTTGCTTATCATTTATACCGCACTGTCGATTTTCGTTATCTTTTCATGATAAATGGATATCAAATCTGATGATACGCAGGCCTGCGAGAGCAGAACGGCGAGCAAGAGCGCTCGGGTTGACCAAAGACATCGGCCGCAGGGCACCGCCCTGTTTTCCCTTCGTCGTTGTGATTCAGTATCGTGACGATGACGAAGGTCGTGAATCCCGTTCCTCGTCCTCAACCAATGCGTCGGTCGGGTTCTCTAGTTCACCGCAGATACCGGCTCTGAGACACTTTGGGCTCGCCCGTTGTGCATACCTGCAGTCCTGCGCCTTCCACCGATCCTTCGGTACCGGTACCGCGCCCGCTGCCTCAGGCCAACGGCGGCGTAGTAATCAATGTGCACCGCTGACTAATATTACTACATCCGGAGTCCGTCGCGCGTGTTCGCAACGAGGCTTTCATGAACACACGTTCCAAGACCCATTCTGGTCGAGACTCGAGTGCCTCCCGTAAGTACAGTATACGCCATTCTCTAGCTTTCCCCATCATCACCAACATGAACTTTCTAGATACCTATGGCATAACCACCAGCACCCCGCCCTCCACCAGTGAAAGATAGCAAGAGCAGGGCCTTAACAAAGAGACTTCGCAGGTTATTGGCCAGCTCGGGCGTTTCTGGGGTGGGTTTAGGATGCAGGTATGCAGGAGGTTATCCGTATGCTTACAATGTTCACCGGCGAATAGAGCGAGATAGCGCTTGCCTCCGCGTGACGGGATCTCACTCAAGTCGTCACTCAAGCGCAACACGTTCGAGCAACTGGCTACTGTGGAGACACAACCGAAGCCATCCGAAGTTGAGGATGAGAGAGGGAAGGAAGAAGGGGAGGAGGATAGTAACGCCGAGTGATCAGAGGACACGCCCACTCCAGACAACGACGCACCCTACCACCACCGACTCTGCTACTGCTTCGCCGTCCTCGACGTCATCGTCGACGATGGCTCACTCTTTCTTTTCCCGCCTCTAATCATCGATCCCGCCCAACATCGTCACGTCCGTGCAGGCACAACTCCCCGAGCGTCTTAAGAACGCACAGCACATCGACCTCGCGCAGCTTGGGAGCACGCTCTCATCCGAGTTCCAGCGCATGCAGGGCGTCACGCGGGCGCAGGCGGAGGTGCATGTACACAAAAGCGAGGCGCTACTCCGCGAGGCGATGAAGGAAGCCGGGGACGTCCTTCGGGAGGCGGTCAAGGTCATACCACCGGAGGAGGGGAGCGCCACGGAGGTACCCATCGCCTGGGATGGGATGGAGTTTTGGACGCTGCCTGGCTTGGCTGCGAGCGGACCGGAGCAGACGTTTAAGGGCAAGGGTAAGGAGGTTGATACTGGCAGTGGGTCGTCTTCTGGCCGTCCGTCTGAGGATGCACGTCGGGCGGTTGCGACGCGGGGCCGAATCGCTGTTGAAGCAGCTCAGGAGCAATCCCGAGATCATCAAGCTCGATCCTGCAGCAGATACCTACAAAGAAGCTTATCTGGCCTGGACGGATGTGAGCGAGGCGAGCGGTCAAGGGTTTAGCACGAAGGTGTGGGGAGAGCGCATCGCTGAAGCGCTGTCGGACCCCTCGAACGGAGCGGCGTTGCAGGCTACGTTTGATTCACTCGGTATGATTTCATTCATTTTCATTTCTCGGGAAACTGACTAAGTTAATCCCAGGTTCTAGTACCGTCTTTCATGCCTGAAGAGATCTTCTGGGTCAGGTACTTCTTCCGGGTGCACCAGATCGAGACGGAGGAAAACAGGCGGAAGGCACTGCTGCAAGGTAGGTTATTTTTTGTAATCTCACACGACTCTGTCCAACACATCCTCCTCCCGAATAGCGACTGCGGATAATGAAGAATACTTTACTTGGGAGGACGACGAAGACGAGTCAGTTTCTGGCGGTGACGCAAAGGAGACGCGGACTCCTGCCAAGACACTAGCATCATCACTGCTCACGCTTGCTCCACTCAGGGAGACATCCGCGTTGGATGTTTTGTCCGTATCATCCTCGCGAGTACAGAGTCCTAGGGAAAACAGTGAAGACAGCTTTGAAGTTGTATCGTAAGCAGTACGGGAGCAGCTGATGCTGAAGAGGAGGCAGAGGAGGAAGCAGAGGAAAAGGATGGAGAAGAGAGTGACTCTACTTAGTCACATACCACTCTCTCGACCGTCGAGCAAGTCCTGCGGACAGTTGCGCGAGAAGGGCACGATACGCAAGGGGTCGGTATCAAACTATGCTCGGAAAACAGACGACGGACTTTTTGCGGCCGCCGTCTGTGGTGCTCACGACTACGTGATCAAGGAACAAACAACCCTTGGCCACCAAGTCTCCATAAATTTCAAATACCATATATTACCTCAACCCCCCAGGCAATTTGCGAATTGCCGTTCTCGGCGGTGTCAAAGCGAAGCGAACATCCTTCGCTCCCTCGTCCGTCGAAACGTTGCAGTGACTGTTCTTCCCTGAAACTTTGACTTCAACTCCATCCGTGACCAGTACGATGGTCTCTTCCTTACAAACGCTCCTGGTGACCGCGTTGCATGGATGCCGCTTTGTAACTCAAGAAGACGATTCAGGAGTGGGATAAGCCTATCTTCGGGATTTGTATGGTCACCAATCATCGGTATTTATGGCTGTTGGTCTAGATGCGTACCACATGCCTTTTGGGAACCGTGGACACAACCAACCCGTCCTCGTTTTGGCGTCTGCGGGTTCTATCAAAGCTAGTCGAGTTTACGTGACGAGGTGGGTATTTGAGGGATCTCATCGTACGGGGTGACTCATTCGGGGACTTTATAGCCAAAACCACCAGTATGCGCTCACATTAACTGACCCATTCCCAGCGGGATGGGAGCCATTGCAATGATTCGTCAGTCGATGGTATCAAGTCGACCGCAGACTCGGGTAGGAAAGTTTGGGGTGTGCAATTCCGCCCTGAGAGCGCCAGCGGCCCACTGGACACCATCGAGGTCTGTATTTTCTATTTATAGTATATTTCTCTTCTGATCTGAGTATATTTTAGATGTTCACTGACTTCCTCGACGAGTGCCGCGCTCACAAGCTCGCGATGCCATGGATGTGATCAATTCGCTTAAAGATTACGAGTTAGTTCTCGGATCTGTATGTCTCACAGATTCGGATATGTCAGGGACGAGCGCGTTGACGACAAAAACGCACAATAGTATCGAGATGCCGGGCCAGGACGCCACCTGGGCGGACATAACAAGTCGAGGACAACCAGGGGTCGTGTTTAGAGCTGAACCAAGTGGGAGACGTCGAGTACGGTCGGAAGCGCTGCAGCGATGGCGACGGATACGATGGGGTGCAGAGGACGGAGCAACGCGCCGCGACTTGATACGCATCGAAACCCACACACTAGCTGAAGACGAGGACACTATTGTGCACACGCGCAATCAATTAATCACACACGCACCTTTGTATACGTGAACAGCGAGTGTCCCGACTTTCTCATGAACTCTTGCAAAGAAAAGGTCTCTTCGTTGCACGCCTGAGCATCTTTATTAGTTGACGGGCTCTGCAATGCACAAGTTAATGATGCTGAAGGGACATAATAAACTCAAGCACATGATCATTGACCACACACACTCGTGATCTGATGTAGTGGATAAAGAAAGTCATTGATCATTGATGTCCTCATTCGTCTCCAACGAGAAGCAACACAACCACGCAGTGGCCCGATGTTACACCAGAACAGCTTGAGAACAGCGCGCCAATATTACTGCGATGCGAAGCTTGCGGATACACGAGGAAGGGGGTCGAATCGAATTGATGATGTACTACTGCATTCATAAATAGCAGTAAGCTACCGCGCCTCCCTCGAGTTGACACAATGGGTCTTGCTCAGTTGATTTCCATAGATAACAACAACTTGAACTACCGCCGGCACCCATGGACACCAAAAGCGATCGCCGTCGTACTGGTCACCGCGTCTAGGGCGAATCAGGAACGTGACTACACCTGCGGCTGCACTGAGCCGCCCCACCACTGTATGCGAACATGAGTCTATGGGAACGGCAATGAGAGGACACATTACCGACCTTGCTTCAGCAGAGGCGAACTTGAATGTTCCTTGGCGTGACATAGTACATAGTTTAATTAAAATTAATTATGTAATTTCGTTTTCCGTTCCATCTTCTCACCCGCCACCTCAACCCTTGCCAATCGCGCAATTCCGATCTCTGAGCACACAACCACACGCCTTCACAAACGTACATCAAGGCAGTCGAATAGCTCATTCCCCCCAAGAACCTGAAAGAAGCCGGATCCGCATCCGTATGTATTCTTCCTCACCCCCAGGGTCCCTCCATTCTCCGCTCATAAAGTGTCCTGGAGATTCTAATCGACTCTTCCAGATCTTACTATGAAGTCTCGTCCACCCCCTCCGTACAGGACGCAGCCCCGTCCAAACCGCAGGGGCGCAAATCAGCCTTAACGATTGCCTTGCATGTAGGCAAGTCATATCCGGCTCTCGCACATCCACCGCCCAGCTCACATGTTCCACAGCGGATTGGCATTACGTCCGCCGAATCGGTCCTGATCACACTCCAGTCGCACACGGAGGTTCTCGAGTTCTTTGAGGAAAGTCCGGTCGCGAGTTCATCGGGACCGCCGGGGTATTGTCTATCGCACCTCAACCTCTGGCATCGCTCTCGGCGACATTATCATCCAGCTCGAGCGGACCTGTCAGAATGCGGCAAGTGTTAGGATTTGAACTCGTTTACGATACAACGTATGCGCGACATATCTCCTTGCTGGAGCATACATGGGAGTTTTTGGAACGCAAACGCAGCGATAAACTGCCGATGTTGGCGAGCGCATGCTAACATCTCGCTCGTTCTTGGAGAGATGCTCTCCAGAAAGCCTTATCTAGGCCGTTCACGTGGGCTCGTCGTCGCGTTCGACGTCGGTACCACCTTCAGCGGCGTCTCGTACGCTATCTTGGATCCAGGCGAAGTCCCCACGATTCAAGGCGTCACGAGGTTCGTTGCATCCCCTCTTCCTCCCCCCTCCCTCGTGCCAAATCATCTCCCGCGCTTGACGGCTGATGGCGTTAACAGATACCCGGCGCAGGAGCATGTAGGCGGTGATTGCAAGATACCGTCCATCATGTATTACGACCAGCATGGCACCCCTCGTGCCTTTGGCGCGGAGGCGCTGCAGGGTCACATCATCGAGCAAGCAGAGGACGAACAATGGGTCAGGTTCGAGTGGTGCGTGTTCCGACCCCTCATCCGATTGTACGGCCTAGATGACAGATGACGGAGATCTTCGACAAGACGGCCAAGCTTCGTCTCCGTAACGCCGAGGATCCGCAATACATCAAGTTTGGCACTGTCCGCGATAAGGATCCCCAGTATGATATACGTTCTGGTCAACTTCGACTCTCAGGGTAAGTTGGCTTTCATCCGTGGAACCGGTGACTGATGTCTCTCCAGAAAGATGGTCGCAGACCTTTTCGAACCCTCAATCAGGGATATCATTGATGCGTTCAAGAAGCAACAACAGGCGCCTTCGACCCCCATCACGGTGAGGTTGACCCAGTGGGTTCTTTCGGTCAGCTTTTGACTCCTTTCCAGTCCGTCTTCCTAGTAGGGGGCTTTGCCGCAAGCGAATGGTTGTTCTCGTTTCTTCGGAGATACTTTGACGCCCTCAACATCAACCTTTGTCGACCCGATAGTCACGTGCACGTTCTCCAAGATAGATGACATGCGCCAACAATGAGCTTACCTAGAGGGTCAGGAACAAGGCTGTGGCGGACGGTGCAATATCCTACCACCTCGACCACCTCGTCTCATCACGGGTCGCCAAGTTGACGTATGGCACCGAGTGCAGCGTTCCGTTCAACCCCTCGGACAGCGAACACCGTGCGAAACAAAAGAACAGTTACCGCGGACCGTCTGCGCAGCTGGCCCTTCCAAACGCCTTTGCTTCCATCCTGACGAGGGTGAGCCGACGGGATGTCAACGCTTCCCGCACGCCTCCTATTGACGCTCGCTTTCAAGGGCACACGTTGCTGAGAAGCAAGAGTTCCAAGAGTCGTTTGCGGTTTGCGGTTCGTGAATCGTCGGTCGTCTCAGGTGGCGTGTAATTCCATGGACATCGGTATCACGTCCTATCGAGGACCGCTGGACCAGCCGACGTGGACGGACAACGAACGAGGTGCGTGTTCCAAAAGGCTCGTCATAAGGGGGCCCAACGTTGTCACAGACCAATTCTCGACGCTGTGCACCGTGCGTGCGGATACGACCAAGTTTGCCAAGTCGCTATCGCCGAGACCCACCGCCGAGGGATCGTTGTACTATGCGTTGGAGATCAAGGTTATCTTGTTGTTTGGGTTGACGGAGCTCGCTGCGCAGGTGAGCTGGATGGAGAACGTGAGTAGTATTTTTGTTCTATCTATCTTTCGCCTACTTATGTCACACGCCCACCTCCGCCTTGCAGAGCGCTATGTACCCAAGGTTCAGGCTATGTGTCGTGGAATCCTAGTTCGAAAGGCGCTGGCCACCCAACACGCCCACTTCCGCCTTGCAGAAGAGCGCTATGTACCCAAGGTCCAAGCTAGGTGTCGTGGAGTCATCGCGCGACGCCATGTCTCTAGTCTCCGCAAGCAGGCTATTGATCTCACCCCGTGGGCAATTTGCCTCCAAGCTACCGCTCACATGGTCCTGAAGCGCAGGTAATGGCTAGCTCGCCTTGAGCGTATTCGAGCGTGCGTCAATTACGTTGTTCAAACACAGGCACAAGTGTGATGCCCTGTTACGATAAGAAACTTGAAGCGTCGCGCCAAGACTTTTATAACGACATGAATTCGACGCGGGACGTTGACTGTGTTATCACGACCGGTGAACTGGAACTGCTTATGCGCGGCGAGAAGGGTTGGGATCTATCTGTCCCAGTCCCCGGAGAGGACAACACACAATGCTCGGAATACATCCCCGAGCTGCTAGTGCACCCTGGTACGAGGTCGGGTTGCATATCTCGACGGGCCGGATGACGGACGGAGAGGAGATGCGGGTGAGCGCGGACGGCGAGTCGTTGTCGGTGACGGGCGTGAATAGTATTCCGCTGCGGTTGCTGTGGTTCTCTCTCGTGCGTGACGTTGTGCCAGTGCTCGTCTCACGAACTTGCTGACATCCTCGTCATCGGAAGCTTGAAATAAATCGTTCATCTGCACTGCTCCGAAACGCGTCGTCAAGATGTGTGGTGTGTTCCTTAGGGCAGAAAGGAAGACGACTGCATTACTTGCCATTGATCATGTCTTTGGTCAATTTCCTGTGCTTCAATCTTGCACTCTGAAGATGTCGCAGTTTCTGCACAACTTCGAAAAAATACGTCCACCTCGTTCTTGACATCATCGAACACGACAACTCACTTAACATCGCACCTATCATGCGATTGTTCTGCATTTCGGATAGCTCTCATGCGAACTATGACATCAGACCTGCTACCTGTCTCCACAACTCCATCGTAATCCTCTAGACATGGTCAAGACGCTTCGGAAGTATCTTGCTGAAAACCTCCGCAAACGAATCACCAAGGAGAACAATCTCGTGCCATGGATGCAGTGGCGTTCATGCGATGCCTGACATTCATTGTCAATGGACATTGCAAACAGGATGGCTGCGCTCGAGAACACATCAAGTCGACAAACCTGACCTCCTATACAACCAGCGGATATCTGTTCACCTGAAACAGATCTATATCTTGAGCTCGGAGAATTCCGCGACACCAAATGCCAGGTTTCACGCGTCACGAGGCACAAATGTTCTTTTGCGAACAGTGTCCGAGTCGTTGGAAATCGTGCGTATCGGGAGCCCAAAGTTCAAAAATTTGGCAGATTTCATGACGTTTGGTGCACAGATCGAATACGATGAGCGACCACACCCCCTCTTGGGGATCCGCAACTCGATATGCAAGTTAGTAACGACGCATATGGAGGCTTTGGACCACGTGTCCACAGAGCTGGAGTAGCTGCGCAACATCCTTGAGTCGTCGAGAAGTTAATCGGACGAGCCAATGCTGCTGCTCCAGAGAGTTTTCCAGATTATTGTTCGTGATCGAAAGGTCAGCTTGCTAAATTAATCTCGTTTGTGAGTGCAGTCTGCTGATCTGGAGACCATGTAAGATTAATACTATAGAGGGCACCTCGGGGTGTGTCACTGTGTGTGTAGTGGAAGTTATATGCTCTTACCAGAACTTCCTGACTACCAGCCACAGTGAGTTGAACATGATACGGTCCGAGCACAGAAAAACATTCAAAAGCAATGGCAACTTTGTTTTTCCATGATTCCTGTGAGTTTGAGGCTGGGCTGCTGGGGGCAGGTATGAACTCAAGAAACTTGAAGTCCAGTCCTTCATTGGTCAATGACATTGCAGAGAATATGAAACTCAAAGATCGCTTGCATGCTGTTCCATGCATGACCACAGATTTATAGATGTTCTAATGAAATCAGGTGCTGGATTACAATGAGGGATCATGGTAGATCAATTGTGGCATCAGGGGTGTTTTTTTTCTCTGACTGTGGTACAGGAAAAGGTTGTAAGAAGAATTTATGACATTGGATCTGTGTTGCTATCTTCACTAAAATTGACAGACTGCATGATGTTGTTGAATTTCAAGAGCTCAAGGGGGAAGGGAATTCACTTGGGGAAACAAGAACCCTAGCTCCAGAGAGGGCAAAGGAAATATTTGAAAAAAGCAATCATATGCCAGTGAGTATACTGCAGTCTGCAGGGAATGAAATTCTGATCAAAGAAATGCATATAGTATATTGGAGGTGAGCAGCTCATAAAATCTGAAGCTATATAGCATCTGAGAATGATGATTAAAGGAGTGGATGAAAAGAATGCACTGCAGGAGCACTGGATGATGAAATCCTAGGAATTCCAAGTCTGTTGGTCAATTTGAATCTGTGTGTTAATTATGCAGTGGAAAGGGAAGTGATAAATGATTTCTTGTTTAGGAATATGTGATGGGTTGAAATTTAGGACTGTGAAAAAAGGGCATTTGAATTCATGGTCATTGCCAACATCACATCTCTGGAAATTTTGCAGAAATTGATTGCATGGTGGGTGTAATAACAGTGGTGGGTAATGATACTGTCTGATAGACTAGTATATTCTATGAAATCCTGTGGGTTTCTGTTTAACAGTTCAATATGAATTTGTGTGTTAATTATGCAATGAAAAGGGAAGCAATACATGATTTATTCCTTATATGTGGGTAATGAGTTGAAACTTAGATCTGTGCTGTGAACAGTTTTCACAGTAAGATCATCAACATCAGATAAAACATTTCTGCAAAAGTTGCAAAAACTCATTGCATTATGGTTTTCACATCTCTTGGTGATGTACAGGTTATTGAGGTGAGGAGTAATGGTGGGTAATGAGATTGTCTGATGCACTGGTTGATTCCACACCAGCACTGGCATTCATAATTCAAGGTGGTGAGTATCAGCAACTTTGCAATAATCACACAGAAAAATCATTTAATGCTATTTTGTTTTTTCCATATGTGGTAGAATGTGAGATGAATGTGACTACTAATCAGTTTACACATATGCTCACTGTTCCTGAATTGTCTGTCTGCTGGAAGGATATAATTGATTGGCTTGTGATGATGATATGTGATTGGATCCATGCTCACTGCTCTGGAATTTCCTGGATGTGGGCAGGCTGTAAGTTGCTGGCTCGTGACAAAGATATGCATCCCTGCTAACTGCTCCTTTATAATCTAAATTCACTGCTCTGTTATTTGTTATCTGCTGATAGCATGTGATGGTATGGTTATATTCTTCTCAGTTATTTTTAATCTACTGGCAGCATATAAGTTGCTGTCTTATGCTAGTATTGTTGCATTCATGCTCACTGCTGCTTTTTCATTTTATGTTTGCTATCAGGCTATAAGTTACTGACTTGTCATATGGTATGGTTGAATCTATGCTCACTCCTTTATTTTCTGTCTGCTGGCAGGATGTAAGTTGCTTGCTTGTGATGACAACATGATTGTATCCATGTTCACTAATCTTTTATTTTTGTCTTCTTGCAGGATATATGTTCTGGGCTTGTGATGATGTTATATCCCCACCAGGCTGTCAGTTCTTGGCTTGTAATGATGGTATGGTTACATCCATGCTCATTCCCCATTACTTTCCCTCTGATGGCAGGATGTCAGTTATTTGATTGTGATGATGCTGGTTCACAACTGTTATCTGATCACACTGTTTGTAGTCACAGAAAATATCTTCTTGATGTCAAACCATCATGGTGTTGACATTCTTCATGCTCTTTTATGTCTCTGTCAAATGTTTCAGATAGCATTCATTTATGCAGCTGGTATGGTTCTATTATTGAAAAAAAAGTCATATTTTCCTACTAATCTATTGAATCAGTTTATTCAGAATGTATGTTATGATATTATTGTTTTCCCTTTCATTATACATATTGTCATACTAGTTACATGATTTATTTGAATCAATGATCCAAGATGAACCAATAACATTGGCTAGTTTTTTCAAATGTGAATGTTTCAGTCACTTATCCTTCTGAGCTTAATGATTCTATTGTTCATCAAATTTACTTCTTCTCTGCTTGTAGTTATCTTTTCTTTTTTTCTTTTTCTACAGTATATCATAACTCAATATTGATTACAGTAGTTTTGGTCATTTTTGCACATTCCTTTTATAGCTGGAAGGCTCACATACATGAAAATACTCTGATTGCTTCTGCTTCATTTATTCCTCATATCATTAAGATCACCATTCAAGTTTCATTTACTATTGAAGAGCTCTTCAATCCAATGCCTATGGTGGCAGTGCTTTGTGGAAAGCAAACACTGCTATTATTTTAAATAATCCTCACAGTGAAACTACTTGATTCTTCAAAGTCTAAAATTTAGAAATTATAGATCTATCAGACCAGCTGTATAGACATTGGTAACCCTGGTGATATAGCCATGCAACAGAAATCCATATGCATGCCAATGTCTCATTGGCAGAGATTGGACATGGTGGTTTAGAAATGGATCATGAAGCATCAAATTTTGAGAAAACCAAGGGTAAAGCTTCTTTAAAGAAATTTCATACTGAATTCTTCAACAAAAAATAGTCTATGAGGCTGTCTCAAGTCTGATTATACATTCAAATGAGGTGGTGAATGATACCTAGGGTATATTAAGTACTTTTTGGGAAGACATGAAAGGACTATAATGCTTATGGTAGCTGCCAACAGTGTAATTCTTGTCATACCTTATCAATGATTGTCCATCATCTCTGAGTTAATTATCACATGTGCCATGCATTCATTCACACCTGGATGTATTCATGAGTGGATATAGTGTGAGTGCACATGGTACTGAAAGATTATGCAGGACAGATCATCTGCATATGTTTTCCCTGAAAGAGAGTACTGGGTTGGGAAGAGTGCAACAGTTTGGCTGTTATCAGATTTGCAGAGCATGGTTCACAAATGGTCTCTACTACATTCTCTACTTTCCATATTCCAACTGATTATACAAGCATGGTTGCATTGCTTTCCCAACCATTTCTATCAGTGGCCCAACTTTTGAATTCTCTATCAGTGTGAAGCACCAATGAAGCTCTGGTCCCTTTGTAGTGAAGATTGAGATGAGTTATTTCCCCTGAAGGAAAAACTATAACATCTCCTTGTTGAAGGGCAAAAACCAAGCCAGGTTCAACTAGAACCAATTCTCCCCCCTCAAAGTCTCCAATAGGAATGACCATACATACTCTGAAGTCTCCCTGGTCTCTATGGCCATTTGTTGATACATTGGTATTGAGAACTAGGGCTGTAAAAGGATAAACCTTTGAATTTGAGTTGCCAGGAAGAATATCTGCTGATATAGAGCTGAGATTCTCATATTCTTCAGGTAAACATTCTCTCAGCTGTTTTGATAAGCTTCAGATATTGCAGATGAAATTGAAAATGCACCTCTTTTTCAAGCCATTCAAATATTGGTTGCATGCCCTTGACCAAGGTATTGAACAATGGTTCATTCTCAGTCATCTCCTTTGATATATATGGCACCAATTGTGAGTGATTTGTTCTGGATTGGTTTTGCTTGATCAGATAAGAAGGCTGAATGTGCTTGAGTGCATTATGGCCCTAAAGCATTGAAATTGTCAACTAACAGAGTATAAGGCAATATTAGTCACTTACATGTGTTGCAAGGCGATTCCACCATGAGAAATGTAAGGCCTCAAAGTCAGAATTGAAGGCAGTAGACTGGTTGTCCACCAAAGGTAGACCTGCTGTTGTACAGCACTTTAGAATATTACCAAGTGCAGTTTTCATACTACCAGGCATGGCAGTAGAGAGGAAGGCTAGTGTTTTGTTGTCCTTGCTCTTTAACTCCAGTCTTTGACTGTAAAGCATAAATAATATATCTAAAATATAATTAAATCACCTACTTTGGAAATTGTTTGGCTGGAATCCCCAAGTAAGAGTTCTCAACACTTTTCCTGCCATGGATAAAGTGATCATTCAACTTGAGATAGATTAAAGATTAGAATATTACTTGATAAGAAAAGATATTCAAGATTACCTTGTTGTGCAAATCAGGTAGATTTTCCACCCAATAAGCATTACCTGCTCTCTCTCTCTCTTTTTCTGACCACTTTATTCTCTCTTGTCTGTCAACAGGAACTCTTCTCTTTTTGTATTCCAGAAGGGAAAGATCAAACTGGATTTCAATGATCTCAACTTGATGCATTGAAACATCAGACTCCAGTTCAGCATGAGCACCAGAAAGTAATGGAGAACAGCTTTGCACATAACTTTGTGGAGTTGTTAGCTCCACAAAGGTCAAATGACTAATAGAAACTAAAGGAACATTGCTGGAAAATTGATAGCAAGCCTGCCAAAGTTCTTGATCTCTTGCATTGAGCATGAAGGTACTAATATATATTAGTTCTGGTTTTAATAAATCATATCAGTATAAAAATTTACCCAAAGTTCACTGAATCAAAGAAATTATCAGACACAGTAAGATCAGCACAATTGAAATCTTGAAATTGTGGCTGAGAATGCCTAGCCATGGTTTCCTTGTGAAACATGGTAGCTATGGTAAAATGTGTGGTATTTTGCATTTGTGCCAAGGTTGGCACTATATGATCCTTGATTAGCTGCCTCTCAGCACTCTCTAATCAAATATATGAGTATTTATAAGAAATAAAATAAATCTAATGAAGTACCTGGAGGTGGAGTCCTCAGCAAATTACCTAGGTCCATATGTATAACACCATTCATGGCAGTCACAGTCTCCCTAAGATCCAGACCTGATAATAGAATCAAGCAGTATACTGATCCTCCACCAGCAATAGCCAGGTATTTGGAGCCATCAGCATGCCATTGTTTGAATTTGCTTTCAAAAACTCTTTTTTTAAAGTCTTCATCAAACTCCTCAATGTAGAGGGTCCTAAGACTAGGGTTGCCATGCCTGGTCTGCTTGCCATGCTTGTTCTTCTGCTTGAGAGTCACTTGAGCACTGCCCTCCTGTTCCAGCCTGTGAAGCTTCAAACTTAATAAAGCTTTTATTAACTTCTGTTAAATCTTGAGAAAAAAAAACCTACCATTGACACTTGGTAACCAGTTGCATACAGTTGACCATATAGATCAAGTTGTGCTGAATTCCCTTTTTCTGCAAAGCAAGGCAACGATTTGCAATACACTGCAGGCTGTCTTCATCAAACAAATCTCCATTATTGCCAAAGGAGCTGACTGCTTTCACCCATTCCACCCCTTTGCTGGACCAGTCCTTACTTACACTAGCAAGTGCAGCAATGAGAGCACTGGCATTGTCTGAACAAGCAACCTGTGGAGTATCCTGTTCCACCCATGGATTATTAACCTTCTTTCCTTTGGAAGGCTTCTTGCCACCTTTGGGTTTCTTGCTACCACGAGATGTTCCTCTAATAGCCAATGATGACAGAGATGGCTGCAAAGCTGAATGAAATGATGGTGGTGGTGGTGGTGGTGGTGATAAAAGTGAAGATGATGGTGCAGATAAAGGAGATGGAGGGAATAATGACACAGATAGAGCTGATGGAGATAGCAATGGTGCAGATAAAGGAGATGGAGGGAATAATGACACAGATAGAGCTGATGGAGATAGCAATGGTGCAGATAAAGGAGATGGAGGGAATGATGACACTGATAGAGCTGATGGAGATAGCAATGGTGCAGATAAAGGAGATGGAGGGAATGATGGCACAGATAGAGCTGATGGAGAGAATGATGGCACAGATAAAGGAGATGGAGGGAATGATGGCACAGATAGAGCTGATGGAGAGAATGATGGCACAGATAGAGCTGATGGAGAGAATGATGGCACAGATAGAGCTGATGGAGAGAATGATGGCACAGATAGAGCTGATGGAGAGAATGATGGCACAGATGAAGAAGATAGCAGTAATGTAGATGGAAACTGAGATTCTAGATCTCCTGTGGATTGAGTAGATGTAGAAGATGAAGTGGACAAAGCAGCTGAAGACCCACTATTTACTACCTCATCAGATTGACCTTGTTCCAAACTATGTTCCAGCCTGGCCAATAAAACCTGAAGGACTTGAGGCAGCCTCTGAGTATCTTGATCAAGACGCTTAAGGTAGAGCAAAAGCTGCAAGGCTTCTTCTTGAGTGATTGAAATGTCTGCCATGGATAGTAGAACAAGCTGAGTGAACTGTGATGGCTGGGGGGAACTGAGTAGGTAGGTATGAAGGTGGGTGGTGGTTCAACAGGCTTGGACAAACACAGCCTTTGATGTCCATGGAATTCCCTTTTCCATTCACGGTGCAGCATCCTCATCATCTCCACCAGCTGTCATTTAGACGACTAGTCTAACGCGCGCAACTTGAACGTTGCAATCGACCTCATTGATGCTAGCACTGGTACGTTCAACAACGTCCTTAAATCCCTTCATCACTCAGGCGACTTGAGGCAGCATGTCCTGCTAATATGTCGCCGTCGCTTGCTTGATTAGGGTTTTACACAATTCAAGAGCCAAGTACAATGCATAATGGAGAAATCGTGTCATATGTTGAAGCAGTGCATTATATAGTACACGGTATACAACCAGTATGTCGTCTGGTCCTCAGCAATCAAAATGTGACTGACGCGGAATCAATCGATTGCCTTTCTGGGACGTTTTGGTCTCAGTTCTCATGATGAAGCGTCTTTAAAAGGTAATTTGAAACGTAGCAGGGGGCAAAGTGAGTCTCGCCAATGATTGAACAGTGTGTGAAGAGGTTGTTTTTGCTCCAGTGCCCTACTCTCGCCTCGTACTACACAGATCATTTCTCTGGCCAGCCGTATCTCGAGGCTTCTGCCAGCCTTTGACTCGCTCGCAGAAATGATCTGCTTAAGCCGCACGCACCCGCTGTTTCTCCGTCAACGGTTGCGGCGTTATCATCACTATTTGAACGAAATGACACGGATGGCAGGCGCGGCGGTCATGATGGCCTCTCGGATGATGGGCATGGGTGGCGCGCGCGTAAAGGTGTGAATGTGGAGAAGCATGCGCGAGACACTGCGTGCGGCGCGTGCGCGAAGGCCGTCTCGTTGGATGACGGCGGCGATGTAGTCTAGGAGAGGGTCGTGCGCGGGAGGGATGAACATCACGGCTGGAGCCTGAGTACTCTCGTGCACTAGACGACGGGCTGGGCTAGCTGGGTGGTACGCAGAGACGATGAGGGGAGCTAGGCTTGGGAGCAAGTCTGAGGGTCGAGCCAAGGAGGACGTTGAGCATGTCGGCTGACTTTATGAGCGTGTGGTCGTCGTTGGACAATTTGGTGGACGCATGTCGGACAGAGACGCAAGCGAGCGGGATTTTGTAATGCTTCAAAGAATCGGAGGTGGTAGTCCTGTGTGGGAACGGGACACGGCGGCTGTGCAGCGGTTGAATATGCTTTGCCTCAGCTATTTCACGTTTGTGACATGCCCCCACGACGACTGGCATGCGTGCACTAGGCAAGTCTACGGTAGCTCATTCGATCGCACTGATCTGTATGACGGGCTAGAGTGACTAGGGTCGTCGTATCGCTTCTCCAGCACTGACGTCGCAAGGCGGAACCCCAAAACATCATCTCGGTGTTCCCGAATACCCTTGCGCGCGCCAACACTCCGATGAATAACAGAGGGCGTTCTCGTCGCCAAAAAAGACGTCAACGCGCCCAACCTCGAGGTCGTCGATATCACGGCGATGCAGAACCTGACCTCCAAAGGGCTCGTCAAAACCCAGTTTTCATGGCAGAGGTACGTCGTCATCGAATTCATCATGGATGGTTGGCTATACCTTTTTTCTCTTATCCACCGTCCCTAGAAAAATGCGTGTATGAATAAGTTGCATACGGTCTATTCTATACTATATGCTATGGGATTTCGTACATCTCTGCGTGCCACACGGGTTGGCGCGATGGGGTCTTTGACCAAAATATTCGACTACATGGCAGACAGCGCCGCTGCCTCGTTTGCTTCAATGATCTGTTTTGAGGAAGGTAGATTAGAATTCCCAAACAAAAGAGAGTGAATAAACGGCACTGACTTCCTGGTCTTGCTGCAGTCCGTCGAATCGCTAACTCTGGCTTGCACGATCACTGGTTTGTCGAATATACCGGGCACCTCAGGATCGTCCAACAACGACTTTACTGCGTCGGCCTTATGATCGGCGGGGAGATCTAACCTACTTTCGACGTACGGATAGCTCCGCAGCTGCTCTGCGAGGTCCACGACTCAAGATATCCCCCCGGGCCGAAATGCATCGACGAACATCATGATCTCGATCGCGTCATCATGTTCAGAAGATAGGGCGTCAGCAACGTGCCCGATTTGCTGCTTGTGTGATCACCCGGCGGGCTGTCGTGCGTGTCTTGGCATTGAAAATGTAGGTGGTATTGATATCGGGAGTCCGCTGATCCCTTCCGTCCTCGTGGCCCAGGAACGATCGTGATCGAGAGGGAGAGGGAGAGGGTAGTCCGTCGTGAGCCATACTTGCCTGAGCCGGGGTTTTCTCGCTGCATGATCACGTTCATGCTCGTCGTCTTGGAAGAGCGTCTGCAGCGTGCTCACGAGCGAGGCCGTGCACCACACCAGGCTCTGCACGGGCATGGTCTCCATCCTCCAGAGCACGCCCACGAACAGACCGAGGTGGTCGGAGAGGTGGTCTGCTAGGTCGTAGAGCGCAGACGCGTAAGGCGCATCCACGGGGAAGAGTGCATCAACCGGAGAACTATATGAGGGCCCGAATGCACAAATATTCCGCGCGCACCTTTTCATAGAGCGCGCACCTTTTCGGGCCGGGCGCGCATTTTTTTGGGAAGTGGGCGCGCATTTTTTGGAGGAGATCGCGCAATTTTTCAGGACACCATGACAGCACACAAAACGAATAACATAACTTAGTAGAGACTAGTTTGATTGGAAAACTATAACTAATGAGTACGAAGGTTCCTGAAGGATGCTCGAATTGGTTCGTCCGTCTGTAGTTCCATAATATCCGGTATAGCAATATTACCCAACGTCTCCTCTCTATATCATGAAGATTGCAGAATGCGAGTCACGAAGAGTATGTACAGAGGGACTCGGAGGTAAAACGATGTCTGTATTTAGGATAAAATTGTGGAAAAGAAAAATAAAGAATGAACGACGAAATCATGACACCCTATCTACGCATACACCTGCGCAACGGTGAAGACGACGCCTGCGCTCAGCAGGATGACGAATGCGATCGCACCACCAACAAATGCCATCAATTCCCAAGGGAACGACAAGGAGCCATTGGGGTAGTGTTTCGCTTGCGCACGCTTTTCCTCCAGCTTGATTACCGCCGTCCGCTTGTCCTCGGGATCGTACGTCACGCCATTCTGCCCGAGCA